>JADLZL010003642.1:0-24937 GCA_015844335.1 Chrysopogon serrulatus | reverse complement strand
GAAAGCATTTGTTTTCATGTAGTAATTTTTCATCGAGAGCTGGATCATAATCTAGGTCATCGCTAATGTGAGTTGTCTACCTATGCTAGCATGGATCACCGCTTCCGCCATCTTCTTCTTCCAACATATCACCATAGAAATCTTCTTCTTCTTCTTACCCCAGATTTATAGTTCTAAATGCAAAGGGCAATAAAGTATGTGAAAGATTATTTGATAAGTCATCTCCACTACTATGAAACTAACGTAATTGTGTGATACTAACCTGAGTCCGGGGATGTGTGAACCTTTTATTTGGCGACTACGCCTGGTCATTGAGAAGTCATCTTCTCACTAATCAGGAATGCTAATTCATTAAAAAATGCTAAGTAAATAATAAAAGGGCCCAATAGTGGCTCACATGTCACGAGCCAGTCATTACTATAATACTTTGAAGCTAGTAAATAATAAAAAGAAAATATAATCCTTTAACAATATTACTACTACAATAATTTTGGCTAGTAAATAATAAAAAGAAATAATATATTTGCCATATGTTTGCTCTACATTTACATAATTAAATGATAACATACATATTTTCCATTTCTTATACTTTATAATTATTACATTCACTAATAAAGCATAGTAATTAATTTATCAAAAGAATTTTTACTTTATAATTATAATATACATAGAATTAATAAAGCATAGAATTACATTTACATAATTAAATGATGGGCATACAATTGCTAATTAATATTTACTAATATTATTAAAAATATTTGCCCAAAAACCACATGTCAAAGGAAATTGAAAAAGAAACAACGCTCCGGGCACATTGAGGCTCCAAAGAAGCCGCCCATTCTGGTATGGCGGCGTGCGCGCCGCTTAGGGCAGCATGCCCCGCCAAGGCGCTGCCGCTGCCCCGCCACCCAACCATCGTCACCGCCGCCAGTAGCTCATCGCCGCCAGCACTCGCCAAGCCCGCCACCACGCGCACCGCTCACCACGCAAGAAGCCCGCCACCACGCCGGCCTCTACCGCCCACTCATCGCTCACCGCTGCGTTCTCGCCGCCACCACGCCCGCCAATACCGCCGCCACCAGTTAATCGCTGGCCACAGCGCGCCACCGCCGCCACGTGGTCAGGGCGAAGAAGGCTCCCTCACCACTTGATGAGATGCATCGGACAACGGAGAGCTTGAGACTGCCAATTTCACGCTGGCGCTGAATTACTCGTCAGCCGCAAATGTTGAAGTCGTTGGCAGCCGCACGGAACGCCGGTGGCGGCGCCGAACGCATCGGTGGCGGCGCTGAACGCCGCCGAGGCGGCAAGCAGGTCGCTCGTGACCAAGTGGCGCCCTCAATTTTGGCAGCTCCGGCGGCGTGATTGAGAACGATGCACTCCCACCGAGCTGAAATTTCTTCCCAAGTCCCACTGCCCTTATACTAGAGCGCCACCTGGGCGTTGTCAATACCTAACCGCCTGGTAGAAAATCTGTGTCCACAAAGTGCTGGTTAAGACCACCGCCAAGCAGCAATGATCTCTACAAAGGCTCGGTCAAACAAATCGCCAAGGAAAATAGACTTGCACCGGGCGGTTGGCTAAGTCCTCCGCTCGCAAATGGTTTCCCGCTATGTTTTGTTTATTACATTTCTTTTTCTATATGTAAATGAACTTTGATAATAAAAATATATTCCTTTTTACACATAAAATTTATAATTACTCGAAAAATCAATTACTTTTATTTATGTTATATGCAAAATATATTCCTTCAAAATATATTCTCTTATTCATCATTACATAGCTATATATATTTTTTCTTTTTAACTTTATATAGAAAGAAAAGGACTTAAATAAGTTTTTAAAAGTAATACCAAGATAGAGCAATTTATGAGGATAAATTATTATTGATAAATTGTTACACATGACATTAACTAATATTTAACTTAAATAGAATCTAGCTAGCCAATCCTGCTTCTTCCTTCTCCATCATGGCGCACTCCATGGCAATAAATTCTTGGGGATATTCCTAACGCTTCTTATCTTTGACGCATCGACCTAGAAGAGAGACATGTGCCCAAACTGCTTGAAGTCATCTAGGTCAATTACACCATCAACTCCCTAAAGCCTCGGCCGCTTCCAGAGAGAATCACATGCTTGGTCTTGTCGGTGTTTTCTTCTCTTCCTTAGAAAGGACTGCTTGGTATAAGACTGCGGCAAAGACGCGTAGCAAGAATTCATGGGTCATCCTTGTAACCTACTTACTGATCAAAATCTCAACCCATAGTTGTCCGGGGCTGTACATGTTTATCATCCACCCATTGGCATCGAAACATAGCCGCCTTTAAATGAAATCATAATCTAGTTCCTATATATCCTCAATGAAGCCACAAAGTATATAGCTTTTCCATTATCATCTATGGCTCGCAACGAACACCACGCTTTGCGCCCATACTCTTTTTCTCCCTAGAAGTGGTACAAAATGTGCATCTACTAATATCATATGTGTGCCATGATGTGACCCGACGAGATGGTCCAAATTACAACCTCTTGATAGTTTGTTCCTTAATTGTTTTCCTATTTGGAATGTTCTACTCCATTAGCCATGTGGAGAATCAACGCTTGTGTTCCTTCTTTACTAATCCCCTCTGCTTGCTTAGGTTATGATCTCTAGCTCTTTGCATATGTTGATCAATCGTAGGCTGCATTATCGAGAGCCGATGTAGGATGCTATGAGGACAATATTATAGTCCGACGGGATGAATGGTTTTTGACTCATCCTCCCACACCCATATATAGTTCCCCTCATGTCGGTAGATGGGAGGCAAACCTATTGCAACCGGGTTCCTTTAGGCAATCGTTACAGAATGGACCACTGCACTCAATGGCCTCTTTGGTAGTGTATCCCTCAATCATGGATGCCTCAGACGAGCACCCAGTGGATACGCACCCATTCGCAGATTGACATGAAATGCTCATATGCCCACATCTCATGCAAATACATAGGACTCGGAGCCTCAGATTTATGGCACCAAATGCACGACAAGGTGTACCATTATATCAAACAAAGATGGCAGGAAACACATCTCAAGTCGCGGACACCGCCTCCACTTTGAATTCTGAAAGAGACTCCAACCGCTCACGGTCAATTATCTTCTCAGGATATCTCATTAAAAAAGAAGCACAACCATGTGATTGCCATCTTTAAGAACACCGGACTTATAGCCCTAATGGCAATAGGGAGGAAAGTTGTCAACATTACGTGGCAATCATGTGAGTTGTAGTTGATGAGTGTAAGGTCCTTTATTGACACAATGCTCTTAATATTGGAGTAGAATCCAGCCGGAACTTTCAATTTCTTTAACCACACACACATCACATGGTTCTCATCCATGCTTAGGCTGTAGCTTGTCGTCCGAAGGTGGTACTTTCTATTATCTAGCAAAATTAAAGTGAAGTTCAGGTTTTATCTTCAAATTGACCAGGTCCCGACATGAAGTCAATCCTTTCTTTGTCTTGCCCCTTTATGTCTAGCAAGGTACCAATTATGCTCTCAAATACATTCTTCCTCGAATGTGCATACCATCGACCGCGTCGTCGTCGTCAAACTCTTTCCAATATGGCAAATACTTGAAGAAAATTGATATCTTTTAAATGTAGCCCCAGCGGTTGGCTTCACATCCTTTCTTGCTTTTCCATCTTTTTTGTCTTCTTGCCAAAAACAAATTTGATGTTCTTAACTATCTCAGACACTCTCTCTCGACCTTTACTATTACCCGATGGAGCAAAGGACCTTAGTTCATCCCCCGATTGTCAAAGTACCTATCCATCTTTCGTAAGTGGTACCTATGTCCTTTTCATAAGAAACGCATGTGTCTCATATACACTATCTTGTTGGATGCACCGAGGGACACATAAAAGGTTTCATCTAGACATACTACACAAAAGAATCTTATTCTTGAACTGTCCCGACAATACAAAGAGAGCGGATAATCATTGATCATAACAAAAATAATTGCTCTTAGTATGAATGACTCTTTCCTAGATATTCGTCCAACATGTCAACACTCTGTATCCCACAATATTCTCATTTCCTCCATTAATGGCTCCAAGAATACATCCATGTCAACACCAGGTTATATAGGTCCAAAAATAAGAATGGTTAGTGTTGGCATTTAACGTCACTACTAAAAAAAAAGGTAGATAAACCCTACTCCTAGCAATGACCCTTAAATGGTTGGTATATAATTACTTGTCACTAGCAACTAGTCACTCTTGAATTACTAACATTCCTAAACATGAAGTAGGTTGTCATCCCCAATTATATTGCTAGGAAATTAACATAGATTTATATTGTACTACTGTGACTAGGCAGATAAAATATATGATATAAACTAATGGGTTCTCGCAAGTTTTACGATAATTATACCGTTGTAGCATTTTACCTAGGGAAGTCTCCAGGTTATCGATTTATAATTATACCTCCGGAAAGCTATGTAATAAACTATTATTGCCATATTGATGTGAAACTATGATAAACGATACTACCTAAGTCATATACTCTACTTATAACAGCAGAGGTCACAAGATAAATAAAGATAAATGCGGTGATAGCATAATCATCAAATATCATAATTAAAGATAATCATCGAGCATCTTACTAGTCATAATCATAGCTAGCCATTGGATAAACTACGAGATAGGTCTATAACTACGCCAATTGAATAACTCTAATTAGTGCAACTACATCTAGTAATCATTGCTAAATCAACCCTAAATCATCATTGCATGTAAAGAGGCATCAACTAATGAGGGTATTAAGACATAAGTCACCTCCTTCGCGACGCGCTCCATGCTAGTCCTACATACGGGGTGGACTACAGAGGAACTAACGTAGTCGGCCACCCACGCAGACTACCACACGTCCCGGCATATCGTGGTGCACTCGCAGATAAACAAGACATCTAGACACCACGCCTACATATCGCCTATCATCTACCCATTGTACATATGGATAAACGCTATACGAAAGCAATTACATGAATTCAATAAGATCAAGTAACTAAACTAGACATATAATCAAAGTAGACAATGACTATTGCAATTAAGAACATATGAATATATTTAGAGTAAAGTCTCCCTAATCTAAATAATGAATACAATAAAGTAATTAAGAACTAGATCTATTACCGAACTCTCGCGCTCCAAATGACGGCCCGGATCCGATGAAGAACTAGATCTCCTCTACTTCTAATCTAGCTAGCTAATCCTATGAACTAGAAGGCTCTTGATGAACTTGAAGGCTCTTGATGCTTGATGGCTTGAGACCTTGATGAATAATGAATTGGCTCTTTCCGTGGGGTCTACCCTCATATTTATAGTCCGGGATGCGCGCGGCGCCGCAGATCAAACCGACGTAACGTAGGGCCGAGATGCATCCTTGGAGGCGGTGGAGGAACATTCCGTCCCGGGAGCCAAACCCAAAGGGGCGCCGCCGGCGCCATGGTGGGGCCGGGTTGCCCCACCCGGGCGCGCCTCCCGGCCCTCGCCTCCTTCCGATGTCTTCTGAGTCTTCCCGAGTCTTCCCGTGATGTCCTTCGTGGCGATAAGTTTCGTGGTTATTTTGCGTAGAATCCTCTTTTTCGCCTTTTCTAGAAATCACCCCGAAATTACGTATGCATGCAAACTCGTGGAATTTGTCGATAAAGCCCTAGACTAGTGTGTTATCTTGTTGTCCATCTGGGGTGAAAAAGCCCTAGTAAAAGTTGACGCTAATGTGTGTCAACAGCTAGCAAAAGGTATTTTCGCTCTCAGAAAGTGTGGAGGGAGATTGTAGATGGTAGGATCACCGGCCATGTGTCGTGGTTTGTCGCTCCTTTTGGCAAAGGGATTCATTCCATCTGCACAAAGCAAAACCTAATATTTTTGTCTCCTTAGCAAATTCCTCGGGTGGTCCTCATTGAATTTTTGCCATTGCTTGCCATCTATGTGATGTCGGCTTTTCATCGACTTTGTGCTTATTAGAAGCATACCAAGTTATAAGCTCGTGATCCTCGTGGTTTGCGAACAAACACCTCAACCCGATCTACTACCGGAAGATACCATATGACTATAGCGTAAAACCCTTCTCTCGCATGTAGTAGTAGTCTTCTTTCGCTTTTCTTTGTTGCGTAGTTTTGAACTCTTGGGTCTTGTGTTGGGTCTTCTTTTCTTCTTCCCTTTAGAAAATGTAAGTTGGATTCTTTTTTTATAGATAGTCTTTTTTCATCTTGTACCGACTTGCACCATAATTTAGATTGGCTTGTCCAAGTCTTTGTAATCACCTCAATATAGGATACAAGGATTTCTCGCACGCGTGATCTTCCTGACATCTATAGTAAGTGAACTGATTAGCTTTTTACATAGTACATGTTAGCAAAAACTTTATTCTTCTTTAGAAGTATATCTTTGAGAGTACTCAATAATGTATCAAAGCCGGCATCGACTATCCATATCTAGCTTTCAACATCAACAACTTAAACACGATTGTAATGTTGTGAACTCTTTGGTACAACCCTTAGTCTCATCGCATAATGGCTCTACCGTTTTTCTAAGACCTCCATACCTTTTATGAAGAACATTGATGGATCCGTATGACGACGCCGATAGTGCAGCCATAAATTCAGCCGCCTTCATCCACCATTTGAGTTCCTGTTGTCCTCATTCCTCCAACATTAGCATCACCATGAACATCAAGCATAACATGTTCACTGGGCTGGGACAATGGTGATGTGTCTCGTGTACGAACTAGCATACATCATCAACAAGCATATCTAGGCCATTGGCGCCGATGTTCATAGGGTTTCAACAGATACGGCAGCTACCCTCTCCATGCTTTGTCCAAATCAAGTAATCCTTCATAAATCCACGGCAGACTAGATGAGCTATGATTGGTTTTGTGTCTTCAAAAACAACAAGATTTCTGCAGCCTATACAAGGACAACATATGTGCTTCGCCTGTGTTCTCAAAGCATGATTGGCAAAGATCGATAAACCTATAAACCTCGTGTATATATGATGGATCTACTCTTTCTAAGTTATACATCCGTAATGCTCATTCCATCGTTACCTGTTAAAAAGTTTAATAGATTTATATATTGTAATCACTAAAAAAAAAAAAAAATATTTTATGATATTAATTAACTAACCTTTGATGATCAAGAAACTCCTTCAAAGGAATATAGATGAAAATGACCCTTTGCTTATATATTTCTTACTTAGTACACCTCGAGACTAAATGCCATATAGTTAAAAGAACTAATTAAAGAAATATGCCTCTCACTAATACTTTGACAAAATTCTAGAAAGAATTAAATCAATCCCTATTAATTAAAGCAATAATGTATGGATGAAACCCTAATAACTAAAGTAAGAGTAATTAATGGAACCCAAATAAAAGCATCACTAGTACTTAATTAAACAAAACATAGCTAAATAATTAAATAAGACATAATAATTAAAGCATCAATTTATATATGAAACCCTAATAACTAGAGCAAGAGTAATTAGTAAAACCCTAATTAAAGCATCACCACTACTTAATTAAACAAAACATAAATAAATAATTATACAAGAAGTAATTAATTAAAGCATCAATTTCTAGAAAAAACTCTAATAACTAAAACAAGATTAATTAATAAAAACTTAACTAAAAGCAAGAGACACATAAATGAAAACCTAACTGCCTAATTAAACTAAACATAACTAAATAATTAATAAAGAGTAGCTAATATAACTCTTAAGGTTAAACCTTAAATCCAAAAAAATAAAACCCTACATTAAAAATGGCTAAAATATTATAGAAAAAAGGCAATAACCTAGCTACTCCTCTATCATTAGAGGTGAAACCCTAGATCCAAAAAAGCGACAAGGATTGAGCAAGAATGGTTAAAATGAGGCAAAAGACACATAAACTAACCTTTTTGAGCAACCTCCTTTAAAGAAATCAAAATTAAAACATCTCCCCTTGTATTTTATCAAAATTGACCTCCAAATCTCCTCCATGGAAGAAGGCACAAGCTACAGCCTCAGGCAGTCTGGTGGTGGGGAGGAAGAAGGGGTATATATAGGGAGAGGCTCAAAGACAAAGTGTTGACCTAAGGAAACCGCCTCGTGAAAATGGTGTCATTTTTCACAGCGGTTTTCTTAGGGAGCCGCCTCGTGAAAATAAGGAATAGCACTAGCAGTGAACCGCCAGTGTAAATGGCGGGCATTTACACTAGCGTTCACTTAAGGAACTGCCATCGGCGCATTTTTCCACAAAGCGGCTCTAAAGTCGGGCGCCAAGTAGCTTCATTTTTTCGGCGATCTCAACCGAAACCGCCTGCATAAATAAATAAATCCACCGCCAACACAAATGCTCAGGTACTAATGAGTAAAAAGACTACCAGAGGTATAGCATATAGTAATCTCAATTAGGAGGCATTCAGTAGGGAAAAATTTTATACTAAATTTTGAATGTTAGAACAATAGGAGAATACTACTTTTACAAGGAGAAGATTGAAATTCTGGTTGTGTAGACTGCTTCTTTCTTCGTAATAGTATGGATGATACAATTTTAAACCGAGGCAGATGTTCTTTTGTTCAACCATCTATGATCGAGGAAACTAACGAAGAATTCGATCATGAGTTATTTTGTGGTAACTGAAGTTTCTAAGGAGAAATTTCTTAGCTTAAAAAGAATTTTGAAAGTATTTTCTCCATCTTGAAAGGAATACAATTTAGGATACATGCATGAGTCAAGCTATTTAAAATTTAACCAAATTGAGATAAAAAATATTGATACTAAATAAGTATTGCATTAGATTGTTGTAAAATATATTTTCGATATATCCTTTTATGCTATAAATACGATACTTTTGTATGAACTTTTATTACTGATAAGTCAATGCAATTACAATAAGCAATTGTGCCAAAAAACTTGAAGAGTTTTTTTATAAAAACAGAGCTCATTTCATTACTCCTCTGTCATAGTCGAATCGCTGACACTAGACCCTCAAGAGATTGAGGTACATCATTCCAAGTAGTGCATTCACCACCGGGCAACTTACAACCCAAAGAAGTAAACTCATGAGCTAACTGTTTGGGACCAAAATAAGGGTCCCTTAAGGAAAGCCCAACAACGCAAACTTCGCCCAACAGCCTTCCATTACACTATCTAAGCCACAAAGATCGAGCAAGTGGGCAAGAGTCCCACGGCCCATCCGAGCCTACCCCGCTAAGGGCTCCTGACGAGCGCCGATTCTCCACCTCGCCCGAGCCCCCAAAGACTGGGCCTCTGACAAACCTCCACCTCCCGCCCGCCCGAGCCCCCAACGCCGTGGTCTCTGACGAGTTTCCAGCCTTTCCGCCCCGCCCGAGCCCCTCGGCGACCAGCCTGGACGGGACGCGCCGCCCGTAGTCAAAACCGCACTGGCCGACTCGACGACAACCACCACCGGCCATCCACAGCCCGTGTCGGAGCACTCCCCGGCCTCCGACAGGATGGGCGATCCTGCCATGGCCCACGACGGTGATCATGCTTACGAGACCTCCATAGGAAGGCCACGCCCGCCACCGTGAGGCACTCGCTCGCTTCTAACCTCTCCGACACAGGTCCCATCGCCGAACTCCGTGACGCCGCCCACCACGCCAAGATCCATGCCGCCCGACGTCACCCCCGTAAAGGAGTGGACCGACGCCCATTCCGGTCAACCAACAGTCCACCCCGTGAGCTTCCCGAGCACGGATGGGCGATCGCCACGCCGGCGACCATCCGCGGCCGCCCACCCACCACTTCAGACGGCAACAAGCCCGAGGCCTCCCGAGCCTCGCCCCAAAGCGGGTCAAAGCTACAGTGGCTCGGGCGCCTCCATCGCACTCCACCAACTCCAATAGGGACGTCCGTCATTCCTGACAACAAGGACGAGGAGGTGACGCCGCACCGCCTCGCCATGATCCCCAGATACCGCCCACCCCGAGCCTCCTGATGAGTGAGGACGTAAGCCCATGACCCAAACCACGAGCACGACCATCTCTGTAAGGCCCTACCTTCCTCTTGTGGCTATAAAAGGGGAAGGCAGGGCCCTAGACAACGGGTTCGCATACACAAGCCCGATATTGGCACCTCACTCAATCACCACGAGACTTGGGACCTCGCCCCTCTCTCCCATTGCTTGTACACCTACTACCTACGAGCACCCCGGGCAGATAATACAAGATCTCCACCCCCACCGGACGTAGGGCCTTCTCTAGCCCGAACCAAGATAAATCTTTGTGTTCATCTTGCACACCATCCGAGTTGGGAGCACGCACCATAAATTCACTGCTGATGCTAGGACCGGCCAGCTCTAGCACCGGCAAGCTTGGCCGCCAAGTAGGGGGAGCTGCAAGCGTGTTTCGCCTCCTTTCCCGCCAAACCATCTGATGGCCAAGAGACGCGACGACGCTTCGAGCGGCCAGCCCCAACTCCCTCCACTCCAGCCATTAGAGCCGGGGACCCCGATCCGGCTCTCGTGAGTTTGAGTTCGTGGTCGACCGGTATCCAAGATGACATGGAACTCCTCCCTACCGGAGTTCGTGGACCTTCCGACGAGGCCCCCCGTGGATCCATCACCGGCCCGGCAAGGCGCCGGTGGCGCCAGCCCCCACCATGCACGACGGATGCACCACGACGCCAGCTAGCCTGGGAGGAGGACCTTAGGGCGCCGCGGGGCCGGGCGACACCCGCCGGGGGGGACGCCACCGCCGCCACCACGCCAGCCTATTTTGGCATGGCCAACGCCGCCGCATTTAGCGCAGCGCTGGTCTCCACCGCCATGGGAGCCTAGAGGAGGTGTCCACGCCGGGCGGCGGCGCCCACGGAGCACCCCGACGCTGACATCCCCCCGACGGATCCATCCACGCCACGAGGAGTACCTGATCAGCAGAGGAGCAAATGACGCCTAATTCCCAAGACGCCGCTATATCCACCCGATCCGGTGCTACCTCGTGATACGGAGCCTGTGGGGTTCATCCCGAGCACGCCGCCTTCGGCTACCCCGACTCCGACTCCCCTGATGACATGTACGAATCCGACTCAAGCGAATGCTTCCATGTGGAGATTGAACACCTCGGCACCGGGGTCGCGACAAATGACGACGGAGACCGAGATCGCGATCCTAGGCACACCACCAAAGCCCGCCCCGTGGTTGCAACCCCAGTGATCCGAGTGCCTCCCGGCCCACCGGGCCAGAGCGACGGACCCCGCCACCCGCAGCCCACTCCGAGGGCGGAGGATCCGCACCACGCCTCACGAGCCGCCAGCCGACATACCGGCCGAGCGTATCCATGACCTCGGGCCAAGCTCGACTACACGACCGCCTTCGCCTACCGGTAAGATAGACGCATTCGAGCAAGGCAACCGCGGCGGCTTTCAACCCAAGCCCCGCTGGCACGGCAAAGACGCCCGCGACGGTCCACGAGAGGATCGCCAACGACGGGGGTGAACGGCCTCCCTCTTCCAAATACATGAAGAGCCGCATGTCGCCGCCACGGCCATGCTCCTCCGAGCAATGCCGGAGCCCTCCACCCCGTAAGGCTGCGCATCCGCAACGAGATGCGGGACTACACGAGATCGCCGGCCCAAGAAAGCCGAGAGCCTCACCACGCCTTCACGCTCGTAAGGACGAGGAACCCACTCTGGCCCCTCGGGAGGAGCGCGAGGCCTCTCGACCACCGGGATCCTCGCGAAGGCCGGCTCACGAGCGCATCCAAGACAACCGCGTAGCCTCAACGACGGTGACGCTGGCGCAACATCGTGGAGGGAGGCGAGAGCGCTGAACAAACGCGACCGCCACCCGCCAGAGGGGCGGCAGCGCGACAAATGACGAGGACCACGACGACGCTGACCCCCGTGGGGCTCAAGGCCACCGGCAACCAGCCGTTCCCCATTTTCCGTTCCGCCCGCTAACCTCACCAAATACTCTGAGAAACGAACCCCGAGGTTTGGCTCAACGACTACCGCCTCGCTCGCCAACCGGGGGGCGGACGACGACAAAGTGCTCATCATCCACAACCTTCCTCTTCATCTCGGCGACGCCGGGGCCTCGGTTGAGCACCTTCCCGCCCGCACGATCTTCGACCGGCCGACCTGGTCAAGGTCTTCGTGGGAAACTTCTAGGGCACATATGTGCGCCTGGAACTCCCCGATCTCCCGCCGCTGAAGTCCAAGAAGTCGCCTTCCCGCGATTTCATCCGCCGCTTCCAAGAAGTGCACCGAAGCTTCCTAACGTGGCTGGGCACCGCCATCATCAGGGCTGCCTCGACGGGACGACCAGTAAGAGCTGGTCCACGAGCCGGGCCGAAGATGCCCTCCACCGCCAAGGAGCTGCTCGAGGTAGCTTATAAACTTTGCCTCCTCCCATGAGGAGGCAAGAGGGCCATCTTTTCGCTGGGCGCCAACGACAAGGACAAGTGGAAGAATGAAGAAGCCGGGCGGAACAAAGAACCCGCAAACTGTAAGAAGAACAAGAAGGGCAACCGGGGGGAAGCAAAGCAAGAAGGAGGAGGACTCCGAGGATGATCTCGCCGCCGTGGGCCGACCGCAAGGCACCCCGAGGCCTCTCGGGCCCGGGGCGTCGACGACATGCTCAAGAAGCCGTGCCCCTTCCACAAGTTCCCCGCAACACACCATGGGGGAGTGTGACTTGGCTTGCCGGTTCTACCAGTGTCGCCCGCCCGAGGACAAGAAGAGGAAGGAGAAGGAGGATGAAGACAAGGACGACGGGTTCCCGAAGGTCCACGATGTCTTCATGATCATCTGAGGCCTCCCGGCGAACCTTTCCCCACGCTGCATCAAGCGCGAAAGGCCGAGAGGTGTTCTCACAGCGCCCGCCACGCCGCAGCACTACCGTGGTCGGCCGAGGCCATCACTTATGGCCTCGACGACCACCCGCCTACGTGGCCGAACCCCGGGAGGTACCCGCCGTGGTGGATCCTGCCGTCGGGCAATGTTCGGCTCACCAAGGTGCCGATGGATGGCAGCCGCCTCAACATCCTCTACCCGAGACCCTCAAATGATGGGGATAGAGCTGCCCACACTCCGAGCCTCCAACTCCCCTTCCAAGGCATCGTGCCGTGCAAGCGTGTTTGGCCCCTCGGGCAGATCGATCTTCCCGCCGCCTTCGAACGCCATCAAACTACCGCAAGGAGGTCATCACCTTCGATGTGGTTGACTTTCTGGGAACCTATCATGGCATCCTCGACGCCCCGCGTGACGCCAAGTTCATGGCGGTCCCGAACTACACGCATTCCTCCTCCTTAAGATGCCAAAGCCCTAACGGCGCGCCATCACCGTTGGCTCCTCCTACGAGCACGCTGCTCAACCGGGACGGAGGCCATCGAGCACGCCGAGGCCATGGCCGCCTCCGAGGCCCTCGACCTAAGCACCACGCCGGCACCTTCGAGCCGTCCGATGGGGTGAAGGAAGTCCCACTCGACCCTTCCACCCTCATCCGGCAAGACGGTGAAGATCTGTGACTCCCTCGACCCTAAATAGGAAGCAAGCACCGCCGATTTTCTCCGCGCCGAACATCGACATCTTCAGGAGTCCCCGGACATGCCCAGCATTCCGAGGATGTCGCCGAGCACTCCCTTGATATCCGGGCCGGATCCAAAGCCGGTGAAGCAAATGACGCGCCGATTCAACGAGGAGAAGCGCAGGCCATCGGCGAGGAGGTGAACAAGCTTTTGGCGGCCGGGTTCATCAAGGAGGTGTTCCACCCCGAGTGGTTATCTAACTGCATCGTTAGGAAGAAGAGTGGGAAATGGAGGATGTGTATAGACTATAATAGTTTAAATAAAGCATGTCCGAAAGTTCCTTTTCCCTTACCACGATCGATCGATAGTCGACTCCACCTCGTGGTGTGAGCTTTTATCCTTCATTGACGCTTACTCCCGCTACCACCAAATAAAGATGAAAGAGTCCCACCAGCTCGACGTTTTTCATCATGCCCTTCGGCATGTATTGCTACGTGACGATGCCCTTCGGGGCCCTGAACGCAGGGCGGCCACGCACCATCGTGGTGCATGCAGATGCTTTCACACCATATCGGCGAAAAACGGTAGAGGCCTACATCGACGACATCGTAGTCAAGACCAAGAGGGTCGACGACCTTATCTCCGACCTTGAGATCGCTTCCAAAGGCCTCAACGCCAAGAGCGTTAAGCTCAACCCCGAGAAGTGTGTCTTCGGGTCCCCCGAGGCATGCTCTTGGGGTTCATCGCCTCCAACGCGGCATCGAGCCCAACTCGGAGAAGATGATCATGAGTGACGAGCATGGGGACCGATCAAGGATCTCAAGGGCGCATAACGAGTCATGGGCTGCCCCGCGGCCCGCCCGCCATCTCACGGCTCGGCGAGAAGGGCTTGCCCCCTGTACCGCCTCCCCGAGGAAGACCGAGCACTTCTCCCGACCACCGAGGCCCGTGAGGCCCCCGACAAGCCAAGGCTGCCCCCACCAGCGCCCCGATCCTCGGCCCCGCCCGCCAAGGGTGAACCTCTTTGTTGTACGCCGCCGCAACGACGCAGTGGTCGGGCGCACCATCGCTGCCGAGAGGCAAGAGGAAGGCCACGCCTCGCCGATCCGCAGACCGGCTCTACTTCATCAGCGAGGTGTTGTCCGAGGCCAAGATCCGCTACCAAGCAGATCCGTAAGTCGCTCTACGCTGTGGTCCCGACTGGCGCAAGCTCCAAAGACTACTTTGACGCCCACCCCGTAACGGTGGTTTCCTCCTTCCCGTTGGGAAATCCTCCGTAACCGCAGGTCTCGGGGGCCGCCAAGTGGTCTGCCGAGCTCATGGGAGAGACCCTCTCCTACGCCGCCAAGGAAGGCCATCAAATCTCAAGTCTTGGCCGACTTCCTCGCGGAGTGGACCGACACTTCGCTACCACCGCCTCAAAAAGTCCAAAGAGGCCGGACGATGTACTTCGATGGGTCCCTCGATGAAGACCCACCGAGCCGGCGCCGGCCTCCTCTTCGTATCTCCCCTCGGGTGCACATGCGGCACGTAATCCGCCCCACTTCCCAAATACCGAACAACATGGCGGAGTACGAGGGCCTACTCAACGGGTTGAAGATCGCCATCGAGCCGGCATCAAGCGCCGACGTCCGAGGGGGACTCGCAGCTCGTCATCAACCAAGTCATGAAGGACTCGAGCTGCCACGACCCCAAGATGGACACGCATTGCCAAGGCGGTGCGCGCCCGGAGGACATGTTCGACGGCCTCGAGCTCAACCACGCCGTCCGTAGGTACAACGAGGCCGGGCCGACGAACTCGCCAAGATCGTCACTGAAAGCCCCTGCCCCCCCGACGCCTTCACCAAAGACCTCGCGGGGTCCCTCCGTCACGCCGGCGATGAGGAGGCCTCAGAGAATTGCTCCCCTCGGGGCCGGGAGACGCTCGAGGCCCCTCGGGCCCGAGGCCCCTCGGCCTCCGAGGCGCCCCCGGCATCAAATCCCGAGGTCATGGAGATCGACGGGAGGATCCAGAGCCGACCCTGCCGGACTAGAGAAAGCCATACCTCGATTGATCATCCGGGAATCCTCCCGAGGACTTCAATCAAAGCAGCGCATCGCGAGAAGAGCGAAGTCCTTCGTCGCCATCGAGGACGATCTCTACAAGCCCCTCTGGGGTCCCCGCAGCCGTCCATCACGGCCGAGGAGGGCCTCGCCTCTAGTCCGCAAAAATCCATGCCTGTGTCTCACCACGCCGGGCCCCGCCCCCTCGCCGGGCAGCCGCTTCCGACAGGGTTCTATCGCCGACCGTGGTCGCCGACGCCACCGAGGTAGTACGCACCGCTGGCGGGTGCCGCACTACGCCGCCGACGACCCCCGGCCAGTGCTCCACCATCCCAATCACGCGGCCTTTCGCCGCGGTGGGGTTTGGACTTGGTGGGGACCTTCAAGAAGGCGCCCCTGGGCTTCACTCATCCGGCTTGTCACCATCGACAAGTTCTCCAAGTGGATTGAGGCGCCGCCCCATCACCAACATTCGATCCGCACAAGTGGTGCTCTTTCTTCACCGATATCATCCACCGCCTGAGTCCCGAACTCCATCATCACCGACCACGGCACCCAGCCTCATGGGGACGGTTCTCGAGACTTCGCGACGAGCACCGATACGCATCGCCCGGTCCCTCGGTGGGCGCACTCCTATCGAACGGCAAGTGAAGCGGGCCAACGGGATGATATTGCAAGGGCTCAAGCCTCGGATCTTCAACAAGCCTCAACAAGTTTGGCGTAAGATGGCTCGACGAGCTCCCCTCGGTCCTCCGGAGCCTCAGATCGACGACGAGCCGGCCACAGTGGTTCACGCCTTCTTCCCGGTGTACGGCGCCGAGGCCATTTTGCCTACCGACTTGAGTTCGGATCCCCGAGGCTCAAAGCCTACGACGAGGCCCGAACCAAGTGGCTCTGGGAGGACCCGCTGACATGCTTGAGGAAGCCAGGACGCTGCCCTCCTACACTCGGCAAGATACCGCCAGCCCCTTCGACGCTACTACACGACCGACGGGTCCGGACCCGAGACCTCAAGGAAGGCGATCTGCACCGCCTCCCGCCAAGACAACAGAGGACGCCACAAGCTCACGCCGCCAGGGGCCCTTCATCGCCGTCGTCCTCAAGCCGGCACGCATAAGCTCGCCAACGAGGCCGGTCCTCAACAACGCTTTTGAACATCCAACAGCCTACGTCGCTTTACCCTTAGAATTTCCAAGCATTGTACACACGCTTTGTACCTCTCGCAAAAGAAAACTAAATTCTTGGGCGTTTTCTCCCAAGTCGCAAAATTCTGTCCTCTGTAGACTCAAGGAGACTTGGTTTTGGCTCCCAAAACCAAGCCTCCTGGGCTAGAAAGGGGGAACCCCACCCGAAAGCACCCCGAAAATCTTTTTTTTTCGGTCGCCGTTTTTCAAAGTCCTACATTCCCAAGGTTTCGCGGTGACTTAGGAAAAGGCACCCACCGAGGCCATCCCAAGGCCGAGGATGGCCGAGCCGCGAGGCCACTTTACGCCCCGAGCGCCACGGTGCCTCCGCTTGCCGTCCCCAAATTAAAGGATGACTCCAAGTGCCGCTGGGAGGTCGCCATTACAAAAAGGCAACGAGGCCGTGACAACTACTCACACGCCCTACCTTCGGCTAAAGAGTGACCCGGCCGCAAAGCATCCTCGCAAGACTAAGTAGCGAATACAAATGTAAGGAGAATGCAAGAGACAAAAAAAGCCATTACATTAAGCCTCGACGCTGGGCCAATTCACACAAAGTATTTCATAAACACACGCCAACGCCGGGGCTTATTTACATGGGCACTCGGGCCCACCGCACAGATCTACCGAGGGGCGCCCGGCCACCAAATGCCTTGGGAAGCGGCGTCCACGGCCCTCTGTGGCCCCGAGCTACAACACCCGCTGCCTCCTGGCTGCCTCCGGCATCGGGCGCCCACGGCCGGGCGGCCGGCGGCCTCGGCGCCCACAACCCCGGGCGCTTCCCACACCCAGGGGTGGAGACGATGCCAGGGGCGAAGGTCTCCCGCCATCGCGAGAAATGAGCCCACTTGCCTCAGCCTCTCGAGCAAGCCGCGCCAAAGACATCGCCTCACGCCCCATCTCCTCCTCCGACACGACAAGCCCCTCGGCAATCCGAGGGAGGTCGAAATGTAATGGGACATGGTCACGCAAGCGATGCAACACGCCGACTGAGGGCCTCCCCAGCGCACAATCTCCACCCGCCATGTACCATGGCCGCCGCTGCCGCTAGTTCCTTCCGGCCGGGCGGCCCTCGGCCTCCACCGCGCACAGACGGCCGTGGCCTCCCCACCGGCCGTGGTCTCGAGCCTGCCCTCAAGGCTGAAGTTATTATAGGCAGCCTATGACGCGGAGAGGTTCTCCTCTCCTCCACCCTGCCCCCCGCAGTCCGCAAGGACCCGAGAGTTAGGCTCTTAGGCGGTGTAGCATAGGCACGAGGGGCGCCATGGTTCTTACCTCGTGAATCGGGCCACGATGGCCTCAAGCCACCGATCCCCCCAGATGACCGTCTCCTTCACCTTGGAATACCTCCCGGCCAGACGACGTGCTCAAATCTGAGGCCTCCAAATTCCTCGCATTGTGGACTTGATGGAGTCCGCCGAGCGAGGCCCGGCGACCAATGCCTCCTTCTCCATTCGGAGCTGGTCGAGGCTTTTGGCATGACCTCCTGCCACGATCTCCCTAGCGAGGGAGGCGCCCCGCCGCCGCCGAGGCCTCGGGTCCCACCGGGAAACGAGAAGACTGAGCTTCTCGAGCCTCACATGGCATTCCTCTCCGACACGGCCGTCGCCGCCTCGGCGACTCAGCCCCTTCGCTGGAGGTACCGGGTCGTGGAGCCCACCGACGCCGGAGCAAGTCCGACTTCCGCCCGACGCCCGCGCCAAGTCCCGGCAACACCCCTTTCCCCGGCCTGGCCATCGGGAAAGGGCCCCAAGGGGGAATGAGGGCGGGGCGGCACTTACCCAAGCAGGGGAGCTCCCGGCATACCTCGACACGATGGTCCAAGGCCCTCCTCGTGAGTGGTCCATGCACCGTCACGCCACCCAGCCCTCACTTGGCGCCCGGCCGCAAAGGCCCTCGCTCCAAGGCCCCGGGTGCCCAAGCTTTCCCGGGCCGTGGGCCTTTGCCGGACGGCTCACCGGACGCCCCGGCCAGGCAGGCCACGGCATCCACGGGGGCGCCCCTCGCCTGCCACGGCCCCGGTTTTCCCGACCGAGGCGGCTTCCTGCCTGGTCGCGACTTGGCGCAGGAGCGAGGCCGGCCCGTCCGCCATGGCCGCACGGGCGCAGCAACCGCCGCTGGCTCCTTCCCACTATCCTCGCCGCACCAGGGTCCCCATCCTGCCGACATGGCCAGGATCACCACGCCGCCCCCTCGCCGGACGCCCGACCTGCGGCGGGCGCCTCAACAGACCAGCTTCTTCGACCTGGGCGCCACTCTGACGCGACTCTGGTCTCCTCTGCGTGACGCTGCGCGGCTCGGCCTCCGCCGAGGACTACCCTCGCGGCTGGCGGCACTCGGCGGCTTTCCTCTCCTGGTCCCGGCCGTTGCCTCGACGGGCGGAACTGTTCGCGCCTCCCGGCGCTTTTAGCCAAGCTTCCGAGGGGCGAGGGGCCGCATCCACCGCTGGCCGTGCGCTTCAAGTCATGATGGGGACAAGACGTAGTTAGCGTGTGGGGAAAAAGCGAACATCAAGACTAACGGCAAGGTATGAACACCACTTACCCGCACACTTTTAATCTTGGCACTGTAACGGGACCCACCCGAGGGCGGGAGCTGCCGGGCGCCGGACGACCGCCGCGCGAGAGGCGTCCCCGTCAGCGCTCCTCCGACCTCCGCTCTCGGGCCGACGCTGGCCGCCAAGGGGGGACAAGCCCGCGAGGAGGGCTGCGATCTCCTTCCCCCCGCGACGCGCCTCTCCGGACGTGCCCCGGCGCCGCCATCGCACGGCGCCCTGCTTCTCCGGCGACACGGAGATGAGCCTCCCAGCCCTTCCGACGCCTGTACTGTCACAACGAGCTACCGCCCGCCTCGCACGCTGGACACACACCTGGGGATCCAACCCCTGTGCAGCGTTCAGCCTGCCCTCGGTCCCATTCTCCTCACCACTGCCGCCGCTGCCACCAGACCCGGCAGGTCCGACGGCGCCACCGCCAGGAGACCCACTCATTCTGCCGCGCCGCCCGCAGCCCGAGACAGTCCTCTCTCCTTCGCTGCGGGCATTGGCGCGCCGCGCGCTCTCTCCTTTCTTCTCGCTTCGCTCCGCGGTCGCTGGCCTTTCTCCGCGCGACCGGGGCTTCACGGCCTCAGCCCGCGTCCCCGTGCGCGGGAAGGACCGATCAGCGGGAAGAAGAAGAAGAACGGAACGCACGCCTGAGCGAGGGGCGGGCCTTACCGTGACCGATGTGGTCCCTTGTCCCACCGCATCGGGATCTTGAGCAGTCATGCAGTGCTCCACCGACGCCGCCCGCTTCGTCCTGGCCGAGGACTTCTCAAGGCACCCCAGGTCCCTGGCCATCCGGTGCCCTCCCAGCTAAGCCAGTCAAAGATGTCACACAAATGGGCATCACGATAAATGATGGGCAGACACGCCGCTTGTGGAAGCCGACGATCACCGCCGAGGCGGCCCTGCATCCGCTTTGGTCGGCGCGCCTGCTGGCGGTGAACACCCTCCCCGCTGGGTCACCATCTCGGCGAGCGCCTTCCGCGACGGGCGGCTCGGAGTTGAACACCTTCCCCAGCAGGCGGGCAGGTGGTCGCAATCGCTGCGAAGGTAAACCACTTTGCGTGCCAGCCGTTCGAGGAGGCGAAATTTCGCCGAATGTAGTCCCCATGGCATGGATCGCAAATTGCAACGCACCGCCGCCCGCATACCAACCGTCTCCCCCGCCCTTCTCCTTCTCCTTCTTCCCTCTCTCTTCACCACCGGGGGACTTCAGAACAAGGTGGCCTCCTCAAGAAGTAGAGCCACAAGTCCTGGGCGCCGATGCTAAGGTATCCTCGCACACGCCACGAAGACCGGGCCAAGGCGTAATGCAAATAGGGCAGTGTTATGGAGCCTGTGCCGTAGTACTCAGAGCGCCCGCAGAAGCGCCCCACCGGCATCCCGAACCTCGCCGTGGAAGGCCGTGAAGCTCATGACGCACTCCCGACGGAGGGTGGGGAACTCGATCATCCGGGCGACGGCACGATTCCATCCACCCCCCGGCCGAAGTCGGGTCCGGTGCGCAGGAGCCCTTTCTCCACCACCAGCCACCCGCCCCTCCCCGTCACCGAGCATGTCTCCCCCCCCGCCACGCCAACGACGCCGGCCCCCGGGCGCCAATGGGAGAGAGAAGTCGAGCTAGGAAGGCGGCGCGGAAGGTCTCTCCCCTCTCTCTCCGCGAGTTCGAGTTCTCTCTCTTGCGGCGAAAAGGGGCAAAGGGCAAAGAGCACGGCAGCGAGAGAGGGGAATAGCCTACGCGGTCGGCCAAGACAGTATTTATACCCGACGCGCCCCTCATTGCATTTAAGGCGATCGCCCACGACACGCCTACTGACATACGCGCACTAACTGAGGAAACCCCGCACCTGCAACCGCAGCCTACACGGGCTCGGCGCCATATGCTGCTAAGCACGGCACGCTCCCGCAAGGATCCGGCCACGGGAGCCCGGGGTCTCGCCACCGCTAAGGTGGCCACAGGGCCGAAGACGCAGCCGCCGCACATCATATCCCCCTGCGTGGGACCCACGAACACGCCACAAGACGGCAACCGCCACGACGAGGAAGTGGGGTTCCGCCACGCCGCGCGCTCCACATCCCACGTCGCCCTCTCAAAAGATGCGCCCACGCCCCACGACGTGGCAAAATAGGGGTTCCTTCTCCACGATGGGAGCCCTGGCGACGGCCCACTTACGGGCCCGTAGGTTCGCAGTCGGGCGATCCAAGGGTTCGACACCCACCTCAAGGCAACAGAGTCGTGGGCCGCCCTTGCAAAGATCCGAGGCCAGCATGGCGGCGAGAGTAGGGGGATCCCGCATGGGAGAGCACCGAGCCTCTGGGACCCTGGGCGGACGGGACCCGAGCCCCGCCTCGTGCACACCGCGCAAAAGTTTTATGAACCAAGCCCGGCCCAACCCCCCTAACTAACGGGGCACAAAAGGGTTCACTTGATCCTCCCGTAACAACTCACCGGATCTAGTCGTGTTTGACACTCGCCGACGATAAAAGCACCACGAAGTCCACCCCTCCTCCCCGCGGGAAGGGAAGCCGAGGTGCGTAAAAAACCGACGGCCGAGTACCACTAGGTTCCCCGTCACTACGAGGGCTCTGGGGCTTCCCCAACGCACGAACCAATCTCGGGAAAACGCCCGAAAACCTGCCGAATCCCCTGACGAGCCGACGGGCCCCGGGGCTCTGTGAGCACGGACTGCCCCGTCCACCAAAACACACACAAGCCCTTCTGGACAAGTGCCCCTACCTCCGAGGCCCGGGGCTACACCCGGAAGGCGCCCACGCGCCGAGAGCACTCCGCTTTGAGATAAGCCCAAAAACCACACCGGCGAAGCAAGCCTCCTGAGGAGTCCCCAAACTCCTCCGAGGCCCTGGTTACACCCGCCGCCAAGAATCCCCGGAAAGTGTCGATGGCAACCGAGAAAGACGACCTCGCCCCCGAACGAGTGCTCCCACCCTTCTTCGAGGCTCGAGGGCTACCGTCGGGGACCAAATAAGGCCCCTTTAAGGAAAGCCCAACAAACGCAAACTTCGCCCAACAGCCTTCCATTACACTATCTAAGCCACAAAGACCGGAGCAAGTGCACCAGCCTGCGGCCCATCCGAGCCTACCCCGCTAAGGGCCCTCGGACGACGCCGATCTCCGCCTCGCCCGAGCCCCCCAAAGACTGGGCCTCCTGACGAACCTCCACTTTCCGCCCCGCCCCGAGCCCCCCAACGCCGTGGCCTCTGACGAGCCTTCCAGCCCGGCCCCGCCCGAGCCCCCTCGGGCGACCAGTGCCTCTGACGGGACGCCGCCCAGAGTCAAAGCCGATCGGCCGACTCGACGCATAACCACCACCGCCATCCACGCCCCGCGTCGAGCACTCCTCGCTTCGGGAGGGGATGGGCACGCCTGCCACGGCCCACGCCGGTGATCATGCTACGACCTCCACCAAGCGGAAGGCCACGCCCGCCACCGTGAGGCACCTGCTCGCCTAACCTCTCTCTCGATGTGTCCCATCACCGGAACTCCTGTGACGCCCACCACCACGCCAAGACCCACGCTAGCCGACGCCATCTCCCCAGCGGGAGTGGACCGACGCCCATTCCGGGTCAACCAACAAGCCCACCCCGTGAGTTCCCCGAGCACGGGATGGGCGACCGCCACGCCGGCGACCATCTCCCCTTTGTGGCTATAAAAGCGGGAAGCGGGCCCTCAGACGGTATCACAAACAAGCCCCGAGCATCGCACCTCACTCAATCACCACGAGACTCGGACCCAGCCCCTCTCACACCGCTTGTACTCCTACTCTTTACAGCACCCCAAGTGCAGGATAATACAAGATCCCCACCCCCCAATCGATCTTAGAGGCCTCGTCCTAACTGCAAGATAAACTCTTGTGTTCATCTTGCACACCACATCCGGTTGGGAGCACGCACCATAAATTCACTCGTTGGTGCTAGGGACCATCAGCTTCTAGCACCGACACCATCCGACTGCAATCCGCCCGAGGCCTCAAACCAAGTGGATGAGCCTCCAATCATCAATATCAATGAAGTCTTATGGAAACTTCAGTGGTGCCGGAGTATCTGGGTTTATCTCCTGAGTTGTCGATTGCCCCTATCAGGTCGGGTTGATCTGCACCGCCTCGGGTTCCAAGGTCCCCAAGCATCACGCTCCATCGCATTGAGATTTTGGTCATTCTTCCCACCTTGGCCTCAGTCTCCTGCAAATTCAGCGCATCCGGGTTGCCATTGCCGTGCATATTGTATCCAGTGGAATTGTGCAGTTGGGGTGGGTTGCCTTCCACGAAACCCAAATTGTCTGGCAGCCTCCTGTGCCTCCTGTCAGCCAGTTGTTCCGATGAAACCAACCCACATTGGTCCACGCCAGATGAGGCCTTTGCATCTAGAGGGACAATGTGGTCCTCATCACCAGAAGTCATCCGGGAAATTTCCGCTTTAGAAGATAAACTAGGACGTATTCATGATCTTCCGTCTCCCCAAAAGTCCCTCTGAAACAACCAAACTACGGAACATGTGATGGGACCGAGAATCGTGAGCCCGGCCAAGATTCTAGATCTGCTCATTCATACCAGCAAGGAGTCACCATAAGGGGCCAAAGAGTTTTGACATACAAATCTTTCTCGAAATCCAATGGAAGGCCAAAAACATTATCCAAACTAGATGCGCATACTCCACAATTATGGTATTGATTCCTTCATCATGTTTGACAACGTTGACTACATGATTGCTCTAAATGCAAAGGCGAAGTTTCGCATCAGCCGACGCTACCGGTGAACATTACCTAACTGAGCAAGCCCTAGGCTGAGGTGATCTCAAAGCAAGATGAACCCCTCGAATCTTTGGTTATGGGCTGAGGAAGGTACCACAATGTGCTACGTGGTGACGGTGTTGGTCTTCATCTTCTCTCGGCATCGATCAATGGAGACTATCGCATAGTCTTCATTCTCCCGAGTCGGCTCAGCCTCCCAGTGGCAACGCGGCCTCTTGCATGCTTTGCATTCTAGCCATGCTCCACTTGCATGTCACCAAGGAGACAGGTCGGGGGTTGACCGCAGTTGGCCATGGCGCCCAACCTCCGTCAGCCGGAGTGCCAAGGAGAACGTAGCTAGGCTCGTTTGGCCTGCGGACTAAGGAACCAAGATTGACTTTGTAAGCTGTAACTGCCGCTTGGTGAAGCCCAAGAGTCCGGAGTCTCGATACAGGGGGCAGGGTTGTTTCCTCATTGGTCCAACTCCCATTGTTGGCTTTCCACACGATTCTAGGTTGCGCACGGGATTAGGAATTTAACTGTATTAGCATAGATAAGGTTGGGTACGATTTTTGATACTGATCTTTTGGTTGCTAGGAGGAATTTGGGCTCAGCTGTGGTAAATGATTTCTAGGGCCCACTTTGGGTTTCCACTGAAGGACAGGGGCGCTCTGTCTGCCTAATACCATGGCATGATTTGGTGTGTCCAAGCCCAAGGCAACACTTGCAACGGATGTTGAGGCTGTGTGTGGTCTGCCATATTCATAATAAGACACCTAAACCAATTATGGGTTCGCCCAAGATACCCTTTACGATTCAAATTTGAAACAACCGGCTTAATTTTGGATCCCCCGTGATCAACTCCTAAATTGGTGGGCGCTTGTTATGCCCTTGGGGATGTGTCGC
>JADLZL010003641.1:0-15998 GCA_015844335.1 Chrysopogon serrulatus | reverse complement strand
GTCTCGAGTGAGATGAGTGTGAGTGTGTGTGTGTTTGTCAAGGAGATTCCTTGACTTGCTTCCCTAGGATTCACTTGTTTTAGAAAGGGCCCCGTCCCTCCGCTTTTTATAGCCCAGGAAGGGGAGGGACGGGCTTTGCAAGAGACAAGATTTGAATAGGAAAAGACGGCGGTGGGCGCCGCCTCATCTGCCAGGCCTAGGGGCTCCCGCTTCTCCTTGTGCCGAGGCCCCGGTTGAGGGCGATGGTTTCGTCTTATGTACGGCCCGCACTGTCGATAAGCGGGCGCCGTCTCGTGGAGTCGGCTCCTCGTTCTTGGTGAAGGAGGGGGACGTGCGCCTCTGAGGGTGGCGTGGGCGTCATGATGAGCGTGCCAGTGCCGGCCTCTTTTGTAGCTTTGACTCACCCCCCGGTCCGGGCTCACGAGGGCCAGCGGCATCGTTGTCGTATCGGCGTGGCCGGCGTAGAATCTGACGCCAAGGGGCCATCTTAAATCTGCCAGCTCTGAAGCTTGGGTGCCGCGATGGTCGGGGCATCGGAAGACTCGGCCGCCCGTCTTTGGGGTGGCGCCCGCGCTCTCGCCAGGGATGCGGCATGCTCCGTATTTGGACTTCCCGTGATGGGACTGTTACGAGAGGTTAGTCATCATGTTTGCCCTACGGTGGCGAGGGCATGGCCGCTACTGGCCAGGGATTGCAGAATCGTGGCGTGGGGCGCGAGTGGTGACGGGGCGCCTCCCATCCCACCGGGGGCTAGCGTCATCCCGGCAGTCAACGTGGGAAGGCGGCGGTGGATATATGTCACATCGAGCCCTAGTTTGACACGGGAGTGCGGCGCGACTGTCCCGAGACCCGTCCGTGGGGCTCGGACGACGGTGGAAAGTCGGCTCCCGTCAGAGGCCTTGTCCCGTCAGGGCTGTCAGCGGGGGGGCTCGGGCGGGGCGAAGAATCGCCCCGTCAGGCCTGTCCGCCAGGGGGCTCGGACGGGGTGGAGAGTCGGCTTCGTCCGGGCTGATCCGGCCGGGGCTCGAGGCGGGGCGAAGAATCGGCCCCCGTCCGAGGCACATCCGCCGAGGGGGCTCGGGACGGGGTGGAGAGTCGGCTTCCGTCCCGAGGCCCGATCCGTCGGGGGGCTCGGGCGGGGCGGAGACAAGACGCTGTCTCGGTGCGCCCCGTGCCGTAGCCCCAGTTTGAAATAAAGGGTGGCTTGTTAGGCTAAGATTTGCGTTTGTTGGGCCTTCCTTAGGGGGCCTTTATTTTGGTCCCCGACAAGTAGCCCCCGGCCTGCGAAGGAGTGAATGCACTTGTTCTGAGGCTGGTGCGGTGTTGCCTTGGTTGAAGGCGTTTCACTCCGCGAGGTGCGGCGCAAAAGCGCTTTTAGTGTAACCGAGGCCTCGGAGGAGCATGGAGGGACTCCTCAGGGGCTTGTTGTCGGTTACATGGCGCGACCTATGGTTGTCTTCGGGGACCGTAATTTCCGGTGGGGCGCTTCCCTCGGCCGGTGTAGCCCCCCGGGCCTCGGAGGAGGTGTGTGCACCGTCCGGGGGCTCGTTAAATATTTGGTGGCAAAAACGATTTGCGCCGCCGAGCCCCGGGCCCGTCGGCTCGTCAGGGGTTGATCGGTCAGTGTCGGGGGCGCTTTCAGGAGCCGGTTCGGCGTTGGGAGTAGAATCCCCCCACCCTCGTGGCGTTGAGGGGGAGCCGGTTGGTACTCGATCGTTAGTCTTTTACGCACCTCGGCGTCCCTTCCGCGGGAGGAGGGTTGGACTTCATCGTGCCATCGTCGGCGAGTGTCGAACCACGACTGGAAGGTCCGGTGAGGGTGGATGGATCAAGTGAACACGCATGCCCCGTTAAGCTAGGGTTGTTTGGGCCCAATTGTGATTCATAAGAGCCGCCTGGTATACTGGCGGGGGCTCGGGTGCCGTCTTGCGCTTTCTCCGTCCGCGTCGGCAGCTGCATGCTGCGGCTTTGCGGGCTCGCTACCGGGATTCGTATATCCCAGCGAGGCGACCTCTTCAACCTTGGTGGCGCGCTGAAGTGGTTCTACCTCAGGAACGACTCCGGCCACTGCCCGCTTACACACCTGGGTGTTCGACGCGAGCCCGCGAGGTGGAAGGAGGAGATCATCCTGCAGAGGGTCATCCCTCCGGAGAAGGTGTTCCGCTACGAGGAGGCCGACCGCGAAGGGGTTAGATGCGGCGGTCATCATCGCCTTTCCACCAACGTTACGCCCCTCATGCATAGACAGCCTTTGCTGCTTTGACATGAGGGAAGGCGGCCCCCAGGGCCGGGCGAGGATGTCGTCCGTCGACCTTGATCACGCCGAGATCGCCGAAGCGGACCAAGAAGGCGGCGTCGGTGGACCGACGCCTCCAACCTCTACAAGGTCGCGATGCGACCCCACCAGATGCCGCCTCCGTGGTGAGTTTCGCGTCGCGGCGCGGCGATCGTTCGTTTCTTCCCCCTTGTCCTTACTTTGCTCTATTCTTCACAGGGGCTGTCCCAGGGAAGCCGAGGGCGTCCCAAGCCCCCATTGCCGCGAGAAGGAGAAGAACAGGGCCCTCACGGAGAAGCCCGGGGGGAGAAGAAGAAGAAGTCGGACAGAATGTCCGCAAGGGAGAACGAGCGGCGCGCAGCCGGAGAGGGTGCGGCGCCGAAGCAGGATGAGGGGCTCCCCGAGAGCCGACCCCCTCCGAGTCCTCCTACAACATGACGATGATGAGGATGACGAGGAGGAGGAGGAGGACTACAGGCTTCTTTGGCTTGGCCGCACGCCCCCCGTGAAGGAAGGGGAGTGGGCGCCGTGGCCGTTGAAGGACACCGCTCCCGCCTCTCACCCCGCCGAGGCTTCCCGAGGTGGCCGGAGACGTGATCTCCGTCGGGAGGAGCGAGGCCCCTCCCGAGTCGTCCTACGCCGTCGCCCCGTTGGGGGCGACTCGACCTGCCCTCGGGACGGCCCCTCGAGGCGGCGGGGAGGACCGCCGAGGGCGAGGCACAGTGCCTCGGCCGTGGAGCGGCGACGCCCGGTGGGTCGAGTCTCGTGCCCGTGACCCCGAGTCGCGGGCCGAGGACACCTCAGTCCGAGTCCCACTGGTACGGCTTGATGAGAGCGGTCGTTTCAACCGCCGGTCGCCAGTAGGTGTCTGTCCTTTTAGTCTTCCGCCGCTCTTCCTTCTTTTCTTTTTCCTTTTTTGAAGGCTCACTCTTCCTCGCTTCACGCAAAGAAAAAAGCGCAAGACGGCCCCTGCCCGGCTCCGCTTGCTCCACTTGTTGACTTTGTTGAAGATCCGGGGCTTGAGTCCCCTGCAATATCATTCCGTTGGCTCGCTCCACTTGCCCGCTCGTGCAGGGGTGCGCGATCAAGACCGACGATGCGTATCCGGTGTTCGCCGCAAGTTTCGAACTCGCCCCCGTGAACCGGGTGCCGTGGTCGGTGATGATGGAGTTCGGGATCCCGCGGTGGATGATGTCGGTGAAGAAGAGCACCGCCCCGCTCGGATCGGATGTTGGTGACGGGCGCGCCTCAATCCACTTGGAGAACTTGTCAATGGCGACAAGTAGGTGCGTGAAGCCCCGGGCGCTTTCTTTAGGGGTCCTACCAGTTCCAGGCCCCATACGGCGAAGGGCCATGTGATCGGGATGGTCCTGAGCGCTTGAGCCGGGCGCATCGACGAGCGTAGTGCCGGCACCCTCGCAGTGCGCACTACCTCGCAGCGCGTCGGCCGATGGCCGGGCCAAGAGAACCCCTTGTCGGAAAAAAGCGGCCGACGAGGAGCGAGCGGCGTGGTGGCCGCACACACCGGCGTGGATCTTGCGGACGAGGGTGAGACCTTCCTCGACCGTGATACACCGCCGCAAGACCCCGAGGAACTTCGTCGGTAGAGCTCGGCCCCGATGACGACGGTAAAGACTTTGCTCTCCTCGCGATGCGCTGGCTTGGTTGAAGTCCTCGGGGAGGGCGCCTCGGGACGATCCGGTCGAGGTGCGGCTCTCTCCGGTCCGGCTCGGGATCGGCCCCTGGGGTTTCCTCCGTCGACCTCCATGGTCTCGGCGCTCGGTGCGAGTGCGTTATTTTAAAACCGAGGGACCTCGGACGCTGGGGGGGGGGGCGTCGGACGATTCTCCAGCCCCGAGGGGGGCGGTGTTTCTCCTCGGCCTCTTCCCCCCTCCGAACTCGACGGAGGGAGCGGCGGGTCTTTAGTGAAGACGTCGGGGAACCGGGGCTCTTCCTTCGGCGATCTTGGCGAAGTTCGTCGGCGGCTTCGTTGTACCTCCGGACGACGTGGTTGAGCTCGAGGCCGTCGAACTTGTCCTCCGTGGCGCGCACCCGCCTTGCAAAGACGCTGCGCCCATCTTTGGGTCGTGGCGACTGAGTCCTTCATGACTTGGTCGATGACGAGTTGTGAGTCGCCTCGGACGTCGAGGCGCTTTGACGCCAAGTTCGACGGCGATCTTCAACCCGTTGAGCGGGGCCTCGTACTCGCCATATTATTTGACGCTTTGGGAAGTGAAGGCGGATTACGTATCGCATGTGCACCCCATGAGGGGAGACGAAGAGGAGGCCGGGCGCCGGCTCCGGTCTTCATCGGGGACCCGTCGAAGTACATCGTCCCAAAGATTCCCGCCTGCCGGGCGGCGGCAAAATGGTGTCCGCCCCACTCCGCGAGGAAATCGGCCAAGACTTGGGACTTGATGGCCTTTCTTGGCGCGTACGAGAGGGCCTCCCATGAGCTCAACGGACCACTTGGCGACCCGCCCGAGACCTCCCTGCTTCGAGGATCTCTCCCAACGGGAAGGAAGAGACCACCGTCACGGGGTGGGCGTCGAAGTAGTGCCGGAGCTTGCGCCGCCGGGACCACCGCGTAGAGTAGCTTCCTGATCTGCGGGTAGCGGATCTTGGTCTCGACAACACCTCGCCGACGGTAGACCGCCGCCGGATCGGCGGTGGCGTGGCCCTCCTCCTCCCGCTCTTTCAACGACGATGGCCGCGCTGACCACCTGGGTGGTCGCAGCGACGTACAGGAGGAGGGGTTCTCCTTCGGCAGGAGGGACGAGGATCGGGGCGCCGGTGAGGGCGGCTTTGAGCTTGTCGAGGGCCTCCCGAGCCTCGGATGTCCAGGAGAAGCGCTCGGTCTTTCTCAAGAGGCGATACAGGGGCAAGCCCTTCTCGCCGAGGCGTGAGATGAAACGGCTGAGGGCCGCAAGGCATCCCATGACCCGCTGCACGCCCTTCAGGTTCTTGATCGGGCCCATGCTCGTCACCGCGTTCACCTTCTCCGGGTTAGGCTCGATGCCACGTTTGGAGACGATGAACCCAAGGAGCATGCCTCGGGGGACCCCGAAGACGCACTTCTCGGGGTTGAGCTTGACGCTCTTGGCTGCAAGACACCGAAAAAGCGATCGTAAGGTCGAGATGAGGTCGTCGGCCTTTTTTCGCCTTGACTACGATGTCGCCGACGTAGGCCTCCACGGTCTCTCCGATGTGGTCACCGAACGCCCCGCATGCACCGGCCGATACGTTGCCCCCCGCGTTCCTCGAGTCCGAAAGGCATCGTCACGTAGCGGACATGCCAAAGGGGGGTGATGAAGGACGTTGCGAGCTGGTCGGACTCCTTCATCTTTATTTGGTGGTAGCCGAGTAAGCATCAAGGAAGGATAAGAGCTCACACCCCGAGGTGGAGTCGATTATCGATCAATGCGTGGTAAAGGAAAGGGAACTTTTGGACATGCTTTATTTAAACCGGTATAGTCTACACACATCCTCCATTTCCCGCTCTTTTTCTTAACCATTACAGATTAGATAACCACTGGGTGGAACACCTCCTTGATGAATCCGGCCGCTAAAAGCTTGTTCACCTCCTCGCCGATGGCTCTGCGCTTTTCCTCGTCGAATCGGCGCAAACGCCGCTTCACCGGTCCGGACCCGGCCCGAATATCAAGGGAGTGCTCGGCGACATCCCTCGGAATGCCCGGCATGTCCGAGGGACTCCACGCAAAAATGTCGATGTTTGCGCGGAGAAAGTCGACGAGCACCGCTCCTATTTGGGGTCGAGGGAGTCGCAGATCTTCACCGCCTTGCCGGATGGAGAGGCGGGGTCCAGCGGGACCTCCTTTACTCCGTCGGATGGCTCGAATGCGCCGGGCGTGACGCTTTGGTGTCGAGGGCCTCGGAGATCGCCACGGCCTTAGCGTGCTCGACGCCTCGACGTCGCAGCTTGAACGCGTGCTCATAGGAGGAGCCAACGGTGATGACGCCATTAGGGCCCGGCATCTTGAGGAGAAGGTAAGTGTAGTTGGGGACGGCCATGAACTTGATACGCTGGTCGTCCGAGGATGCCGTGATAGGTTCCTCGAAAGTCAACCACGTCGAAGGTGATGACCTCCTTGCGAAAAGTTCGATGGCGTCCCAAAAGGGGCCGAGGGTCGATCAGCCCGAGGCCGGGCGCGTCTACCGGCACTACGCCCCGAAAGGGAGAGCTACTTGGGCCGAAGCTGTGAGCGCTCTATCCCCAACAGCCGAGGGTTTCGGAGTAGAGGATGTTAAGGGCACTTCCGCCATCCATCGGCACCTTGGTGAGCCGCACGTTGCCGACAAATGGGGTCGACCACGAACGGGTACCGCCTCGGCTTTGGCACGTAGAGCGGGTGGTCGTCGATGCTGAAGGTGATGGCGTCGGCGGACCACGGCAGTACTGCGGAGTGGCGGGATGCACCGAGAATATCTCTCGGCGCTTCGCTTGATCTCGGCGAGGGGTGAGATTCGCCGGGCCCCCCCCCCGATGACCATGAAAACGTCATGGACGTCGGGAACTCCTCGCCTTTGTTTTCCCCCTCCTTCTTCTTCTTGCCTTCGGTGGGGAAGCTTCGATAGAAGCGACAAGCCAAGTCGCACTCCCCCATAGTGTGCTTGACGGGGAATTTGTGGAAAGGGCAGGGCTTTTTGAGCATGTCGTCGAAGGCCCCCTGCCCCGGGGACCTCGGGGGTCTTGCGGTCACCGCGGCAACGATATCGTCCTCGGAGTCCACCTCTTTCTTGCCCTTTTTCCCTTTGTGCTTGTTCTTCTTGTTTTTTTACGGGGCCGCGGGCTGCCTCCCCCTCGGCATTGTCCTCCTTCCGCTTCCCTTTGCCACCGACGTCGCGGAAAATCGCTCCCCACCGCCTCCTCGCCGGGAGGCGAAGTTCGTCGCCACCTCGAACAGCTCGTTGGCGGTGGTCGGCATCTTCAAACCCCCAACTTCGTGGGCGAGCTCCTTGCAGTCGTCGTGCCGTCAAGGAATGCACCGATGATAGCGATTGCCGGCCACGTTGGGCAGCTGTGCACTTCTTCGAGAAGCGCCCGATGAAGTCACGCAGCGTCTCGTCGGGCCTCTGGCGGCAGCTGCGGAGATCCCACGAATTCCCCGGGCGCACGTATGTGCCACCTGAAATTTCCCACAAAAACCCGACTAGCTCGGACCGGTCGCGGATCGTGCGGGCGGGAAGATGCTCCGACCAAGCGCGTGCCGAATCACCTAAATGCAGCGGAAGGTTGCGGATGATAAGCCGGTCATCGTCCGCGCCGCCAAGCCGGGCATGCTAGGCGGTAGTCGTTGAGCCAAACCTCGGGGGTTCGTTTCTCCCGAGTATTTGGCAAGATTGGCCGCCGCGGAACCGGAAGGGGAATCGTGGCGCCGCCGGATCTCCCCGCCGAAGGCGCGCGCCCTGGAGGATCGGCATCGTCGCGGTCCTCGCTGCTATCGTGCCTTCCGCCCCTGCTTGGCCGGGCGGTCGCATCCGGCCCGGGCTCCGCTTCCTTTGCGGCGTTGTTGATGACGTTGCGTGCGTCACCATCGTCGATGCTGCCGCGGTCGTCCCAAGACGCCGCGGATCGGCCTCCGCGATGGGTCATGATGGACCGAGGCTTCTCGCCGCGTCGTGGGCGTTCTTCGTCCTCCTCATCCCTCGGTGTCCGATGCCGGGAAGCCGAAGCTTTCAGCTTTTGGGACAGCCCGCCGTCTCGAGATAATCTCGCAGATCATCTCGAATCCGTCGTCCCTCCGGGTCGATGGTTCTGGCATCGACCGGACGAGGAGGGCAGCCGCCGCGGCGTTATGACTTGGCGTGGGAAAGATGGGGACGCTCTCCACCCTCGTCGTTGGCGATTCTTACATTGGCGTCACGCGCGTGTTGACGAGCAGCGGGGCTAGGATTGCGTGCCGCCACGGTGGGCATGCTCAAACGCTTCTATCTCTGTCGTAACAAAGGCGACGGTCGCGCTCGAGCCTGTCCCCCAAGCTTCGAATCCGTTCGATAGCAGGGCGCCGTGGCCTCTCGAGGGGTAGCCGGTGGCTCGCCGGTCCCGGGAGGGCCCGCATGTGCCGGAGTTTGTGGCCCACGGCCCGGAGGCCGGGATGTGTTAGGGTCCTCGGGGGTTGCGTCCCGCGGAGTCGCTCTATGGCGGGCTGGGGATCACGGCCTGGTCGCCGCCGTCGTTGCCGTTGCCGCCTACGCCGAGCTCACCGATCTCACGTGAAAGCATTCACGAGTCGGATCGTATATGTCGTCTGGGAGTCGAGCCGGGGTAGCCGAAAGCGAAGGCATGCTCCGGAAGGAACCCCCGGGCTCCGTGTCCTCGAGGTAGCGCCGGATCGGGTGGATGTAGCGCTCGCCCAGTGGCGCCGCTGCTCCTCTTGCCTAACCCGTGGTACTCCTCATAGGCATGGATGGATCCATCGGGATGTCCACGCCGAGGCGCTCCCGGAGCGCCCCGGCGACGGCGTGGGCGCCTCTGCGGGCTCCCATGACGGTGGAGACGTCGTTGCGCACGTGGCAAAGCTGTTCACCGTGGCCAAATGGCCGGGCGTGGTGGCGATGGCGGCAGCGCGTCGCCCGGCCATAACGCCGCAAAGTCCTCCTCCTGACCGCCGGGCGTCGTGGTGCGTCCGTCGCTCGGCGGGAACGCGCCACGGCGCCTCCCGCGACGGGCGGGCGGTAGTTCCACCGGCTCGGTCGAGGTCCCCGGATTCCGGCCGGGAGAAGTTCCATGTCGCATGGACTCCGCTTGACACGAACTCGAGCTCACCAAACCGGATCGGGGTCCCCGGCTCCGGCCGGGCCGGAGTGGAGTGGAGTTAGGGTTGGGGAATCCGCCTCGAAATGTCGTTTGCGGGCCATTCCGGAGTTTTGGCGGGAGGAAAGCGAAAAGCACGCATTGACCCCTTACCGGGCGCGCCAACCGCCGGTGCTAAAACTAGTGGTTCTAGTACCAACGAGTGAATTTGCGTGCGTGCTCCCAACTCGGATGGTGTGCAAGAAGGACACAAGAAGGTTTTGTATTATCCTGCACCAAGGTGCCTGTTGGTAGGGTGTACGAGCAAGTGGAGAGAGGGAACCGTCCCAAGTCTCGAGTGAGATGAGTGTGAGTGTGTGTGTGTTTGTCAAGGAGATTCCTTGACTTGCTTCCTAGGATTCACTTGTTTCTCGAAAGGGCCCCCGTCCCCCTCCCTTTATAGCCTAAGGGGAGGGGACGGGCTTTTGCAAAGACAAAGATTTGAATAGGAAAGACGGCGGTGGGCGCCGCCTCATCCCGCCGAGGCCTAGGGGCTCCCTTCTCCTTGTGCCGAGGCCCCGGTTGAGGGCGGTGGTTTTAAAATCTTGTGCGGCGCCCCGCCTTGTCAATGGCGGGCGCCGTCTCGTGAGTCGGCTCCTCGTTCTTGGTGAAGGAGGGGACGTCCGCCTCTGCAGGGGTCTCGCGTGGGCGTCATGATGAGCGTGCCCAGTGCACCGTGGCCTCTTTGTAGCTTTGACTCACCCCCGTCCCGGCTCCGAGGGCCGCGGCATCGTTGTCGATCTCTGGCGTGGCCGACGTAGAATACAGCGCCGCGGGGCCATCTTCGCCTCCTGCCTGAAGCTCTGGGAAGCACAGGTGCACGTGGTCGGGGGCATCGGAAGACTTCGGCCGCCCGTCTTTGGGTGGCGCCAGCGCTCTCGCCGGGATGCGGCATGCTCCGTATTTGGACTTCCCGTGATGGGACCTGTTCTGAGGGTTAGTCATCATGTTGCCCTACAATGGCGAGGCATGCCCGCTTTGTAGGGATTGGCAAATCGTGGAGCGTGGGCGCAGAGTGGTGACGGGACGCCTCCCATCCCCCTGCCAGGCTAGCGCCATCCCGACGATCCACGTGGGAAGGCGGGCGGTGGATATATGTCACATCGAGCCCTAGTTTGACCTCGGGAGTGCGGCGCGACTTTGTCCGAGACCCGCTCGCGGGGCTCGGACGGGGTGAGAGAGTCGGCTCCCCGCCCGAGGCCTGTCCCTGCCCGAGGCCTGCCCGCCAGGGCTCGGGCGGGCGAAGAATCAGCCCCGTCCGAGGCCTGCCGCCCAGGGGCTCGGACGGGTGGAGAGTCGGCTTCCGTCCGGAGGCCCGATCCGCCGGGGGCTCGGGCGGGGCGAAGAATCAGCCCCCTCGCCCGAGGCCTGCCCGCCAGGCCTCGGACGGGGTGGAGAGTCGGCTTCCGTCCCGAGGCCCGATCCGTCGGGGGGCTCGGGCGGGCGGAGACAAGACGCCGGTCCCGGTGCGCCCAAGTCGTAGCCTGTGTTTGAACAAAGGGTGGCTTGTTGGGCTAAGATTTGCGTTTGTTGGGCCTTCCTTAGGGGGCCTTTATTTTGGTCCCCGACAATATGTTACTAGCAAAACAACATGTCCGTGCGTTGAAACGGAATCTAATTTAGATTTACATACCGTGGATGAGATGAACGAAATCATCATGCCAGTCACGCCAGAGCTATGCAAGGCGGTGACGCCCGAGCTCAGCAGGCGGTGGATTTGGGCAACAACGTCGCGAGGACTGCGAGGCAGTGATGCCGAACGAGCGACCTACCTGTTCGTCGCTTCCATGGGCTCGGTGAGCCAGTACGGAGGCATGCCTAGCAAGCGGACGACGACAAGGATGCACGTCGAGCCATGGCAGGAAGCGGCGTGGCGGCATCAGGCCACGACAGGAGCTCCTGTGCAGGCGTGCAGCAGCGTCGCCGCCTTTTTGGGTAGAGCTCTCGTACTTGCGGCGGGATTCACTCGACGGCGTCCCATGCGGATGGTCTCCCGTGACACGGGCGATTTCTACGTGTGGCCGTGGCGCCGCCAATGCTTCTGTGCAGCTAGCCACCTCCTCTACGGGATGGTGAGCCCGGACGCATCTGATCTGGAGGCAAGGGACAGAACGAAGGTTTCGTCTCCAACGCAACCCGCGCGCTTGCGTCTTGACGTTGTCGCTGCTCTGGCTTGACCTTTCTCTGTGTTGGCTCCTTTCGCCTCGTCTTTGGGAGATCCGACGTGTTGTTGAGGTGTTCTGATTGATTCAATGGGGATAGTGATGATTTGGGTGCAGTTTATAGGATGATGAGTTGTGGCTGAGGGTGGATTCCGTATTGGTTCTGCGTTCTACCGAGAAAACATGGAGGACACGGAAATTACCATATACAAAAATATTAGGAATAAAAAAGAGAATACTGATGGAGGAATATAAAAGGAAATACCGATGGATCCACCACGGTCTCCTAGTCTCCTCTCGCTTTGCTACTCGAACGTACATAAAAAAAAAGAGAAAAAAGGATATAACTCGTAAAAAGAATATGGCTTAATACGCCTTGTAATCAGATTCCGTATCGATTATTGCTAGACGCGAGCGGTTTTAACTCGTATAACCACGGGCCATATAAATCTGGATGGGAGAAACTCTCAACTATCAGGTAGTCAGGAGGGGACGGGTGGAAAAAAATGGATGGACGAAAAAAAGGGCTGAAATTTTGCCTCTTTATTATTAGGTAGAGATACACGGTACATAGTCGACCACCATTTATTTATAGAATAGTCGGATTATACGTCTGATTAAACGGGGCAAAAAAATAAATTACATGAAATTCAATAGATTAAACGGCCTACACGGCTAACACGGTTGACTACTGAGTAGTATTTAAACGCCATGTAGGCGAACATGGGTTATATACAGGTCTTCTTAAGGCTAGCTAGTAGTTTTAATTTCAAATAGAGGTCTTAGATCTAGTTTCATATTCTAAAACATGTAATACTTTTGAGTAATCTGAATAGAAATTCTAATCTAATCCAAATAGAAAAGAATAATCTATATTATTCTATATCATAATAATATAATCTATATTTTTTCTTTACTATAATATAATCTATATTTGCGTCTCTATATATATACCTATACTTAATAAAAGAACCAAAATTTATATCATCAATTTTTTTAATTTCGCATTGGTTTTTAGTTCGTACGCTAGAGCAAGTCTAACAGGGGGCACCCAAATTAAGGGCCCCAACTTTGAATTGGGTGCTCTTCCTACTTTTGTTGTGTTAACTTTTTGTTTCTACTCCAACAAAGAACATCTAAATTTAGGCCTCCAAATCTAATCCAATCATAGATGGATGCTTCAATGCTTGTCATTGTCTTTTTTCTTCTCCCCTTTGTATAGGATCAAAAACCGATCGAGTTTGGATTTGACCACACCATGGAGGGAGAGACAGATGCTCTTAGGAGGGGCATGGCTAGGCGGCGCCCTCGCCCTCGCGATACTCTGCAGGAGCGGCCTGGTCGGGCGGGGAGCCACACTTGCATCATGTTAGGTAGCGGGCTCGCGCTTGCCAAAGGGGTGGAGGAGAGCAGGTGGCTCGTTTGAGGGGCAGCTCCTGGCGTTGGCGCCACGGGGCCTTTGCCGTGTGCTCGTCGGAGCGGTGGAGGCAGTCGGGCGGTTCATTGGAGGGCCGCTCCCAAGCAGTTTTCGTACGGTATAGGTGGAAAACTACCGGTTAGGGGCTAATGGGTCAGAACCTATTTTCCACTAAAAATTAGGTTTGGAGGGTGAAAGCCCTAGTTTAGTTTTGGTTAATTGATGAAACCTTAGAACAATTCATTTGGTAAGCATGTGTTTAGCTTTAGCATGGATGGTCCACTCAAGTTGGAGCAAGATGATGGATGGAGATGACCACATGTGCTCCAAGTGAGAAAAAGGAGAAGAGATGGAGGCAAATGGGCTCAAGGCAAAGATATAACCTATAGGGCCATTTGCTTTTGGTACTCACGACACCATAGAGGGTGTGAGTACATTTAGGATCGGTAACCATACTATTAAGAGGAGTGATCATGTGTCAAAAATAGTTATCGAAGTGCCACTAGGTGTTTAACTTCATGCATTACATTAGAATCTAGTGTGCTAATATCTAACTCTTGCAAAATTTATTTGGAAAATGCTAACACACGTGCACAAGTGGTGAGACACTTTGGTGTTGGCACATGAGAGCAAGGGTTGATGGGGTTTAGGTGTCAACCCCTCCTGTCGAGCTTGCAAGCCAGAACTCGATGATTTTTGAGAAAAACGAGCTCTTACAGGGGCATCGGACGCTGGGTCCAGAGGCATCGGACGCGTCCAATGACTCTGTTGTTTACACTGCTTAACGTCACTACGAAAATAGATATAAAACCTATCCTCAGCAACGGTGCCAGAAATACTGGTGAGCATACCATAGCATCGCCACTAAAGCGCTGAGTTGTCATCCTAGCTATGACATCAGGAGTGTGATATTAAATCAAGCCACCATTAAGAATATAGAAATAGTATCCGCAAGCGCATAGATCAAATACCATTGTAGTATTTTATCCAGAGTATTACCAGGTTATCATTTATATTTTTCTCATGGGAAGGTCTACGGGGTATATGTGTGGGATAGCTGAATAATCTGTAGTGTAATAGATAGGCATAACCATCCCCTTGCTACTCAATGCAGGGGTAAGTCACAGGATAAATGATAAAGTTAAGTATAAATCATCAGCGCAAACAGATAGAGGCTCCTAGCTATATCATTAGGGCTACTAGTAGAATATCAAAAGATATTCCTAAATTATTTCTAGCTACATACCAATGCATACTATGGTTAGTGCAATTACACCTAGTAGTCATCACTAAGGTTAGCATTATATCTACTCATAGAGGATATACTAGGGAAGTTTGAGAACATAGCACACCCTTCCTTCATATACAAATTCTACTGTGCTTATAAACGAGGGTTGAAGTACATAGGACTCAATGGGGTCATCACACCCACGATCTACCAAACCCGGCCTATAGGGTGCATTCACAGTAAACAACGATAAGAACCACGCTTAAACAATGTTGACCACTCACTCAATGATCAATTAGATGAGCGCTATATGAACCTATGAATAAGTATAATGTTAATCTAGCTATACTAAACATATAACCACAATAGACAAAGAACATAATAACTATGAATATAAGCAGATAAGTATTCATCAATTCAATTGTAGTAATCATAGTGTTTATACAATGAAAAAGAACAAAGATGAGAGGAGGTAAGAACTATACCAAATCTAAGCTCCTAAGGGCTCCAGAATCTAAGTCTTCGCTTGCCTCCCTCTAGTTCTAACTAGCTATCTAGGCCCTAGCTAAGGAGCTCTAGTTAGGGTATCTGGCTGACGATTGGACTTCAAATGAGAGATGAATGAATGTGCCTCCTCCTGAGGGGTCCTGCCCTTCTTTTATAGCCCTGGGCAATGATCGTGAGCCATTGGATCAAACCGACTTCAACGTGCGGCTAAGATCAATCCTCAAAGGCGGTGGAGCAACCTGGGCGAAGCGGGTTGCCAGCGGGCCCTGGGCTAGACCGACCGGTCAAGGGTGGGACCGACCAGTCCCACCTGGGGTCCACTGGCCCTCCGCTTCGGCGTGGTATCTTCTGGTCTCTTCTAGAATCTTCCTACATCGCCATGGTGCCTGATTTCCCGTTCTGTGTTCCGATAAACTCTTGGGATTGCGTCTTTTCCATATTACACCTGCAGAAATAGTGAAACACCAAAACTCGTGGAATTCTGTCAGTGTAAGCCCTATATCTTCTTTAGTGATCGCAATTGCATCCTTTTCCATGGCTAGTTGACGGTTAAATTTATACATTAATGATCGTCAACAACTCCCCCAAGCTTAACCTTTGCTAGTCCCTTAGCAAAGAAAACTCAAAAAAGTTATTGTAAGAGATATATATGTTTAAGCAATGTAGCCATCTCAGAATAGTATACTTGCAGTCGAAATTCTCCTCCAAGCTTAAGCAATAACTGAGCTGACTTTCAAACTTACTCATGTTACCTTTGACTATGGGGCTTATCAGCTCTTTCTTGGGCCTTGAGTACTTGATTGACAAAAAGATCCTGCCCAAGCACTATGTCTCAAGCTCTTCGCTCAACTATCATTCTAAAGTTTTTAAAGATTTTCAAATAAAACTCAGAATTTCCTATATATGACACTCTCAAGTCTTTCAAGATATGTGGTATTTGTGGATTCTCACCAAGGCAGTAACGATGGCTGCCTTTCTTTTCATCCTACAACTAAAGCTTATGTGGAGCTTATAGGTAAGGAGAAAATTTGAAAGAACAAACTTGCAATGCATATGTTGTAAAGTCAAATAATGGATCCATGGAGAAACAAGTCATATAGTCAAGATGGATCGGTGGATGGATATGATGGATATATGGTGGAACCTAATTCTACTCAGCTCCTTGAATGCCTATCTCTCTCTTGGAATTTGAAAACCGGCCGAGGTTATGAGCTATTATTATTATTATTTTCTTTTTCTTAGGGAGGCAGCATCTAAGTACCTACTGTTTTCAACATTTGGACACTTGTCTATTTTTCTTTTCTTCTCCCTTTCTCTTCTCTTTTTAAGCATAGCTCATAGCACTCCTTTTGGCACCTATAGAATTGGAGAGATAGCAATAGAAACTTGGAGCATTTATTGGGTGGCTATCCTAATAGAATATTTTTAATATTTTCTCTAGTGTAGGAGGAAAATATTTTGGAATGAATGTAGATGTAATGGCATGTTGTTGCACCTACTCTAGTGTAGAGTAGTGCATATGAAGGTGGGTCTTGATTCAAGAGCATAACAAATTTCTCACCGATCACAAAGGTTGGCAAAACTCAATGCATGTC
>JADLZL010003640.1:0-154402 GCA_015844335.1 Chrysopogon serrulatus | reverse complement strand
TTTTTCCACTTTGACATGTGAAAAGATGATAAGGATAAACATTGATGGTGTCGGTTATGTTAATATATTTGTGTGATCTTTCATTTGTCAAGGTGTTGTAACCAGTGTATGGTAGATAATCTACTAGTACCTTTGTTTAGCATTTAGACCGTATTTAAATGGATTATACGGCAAGCATAAACACTACAGGAGGCGCCCGCTTTTCCGAGTGTCAAACTCTTTTCCGAGAGCCAAAACTTCGGGCACTCGGAAAAAGGTGCTCTTTTCCGAGTGCCGCCACACGGCAAAGCCAACACTGGAAAAAAGGCTCTTTTCCGAGTGTCTAGCTCTCGAAAAAGAACGACACCGGAAGGCTCTTTTCCGAGTGTCGCACTCGGAAAAAAAAACACTCGGAAAAAAACATTTATTCTCGCGCCGTTTACTCACATCCCCGCCGTTAACCTTTTCTCGAGAGCTGGCCGTTAGCACTTGGAAAAGAAATATTCTTTTCCGAGTGCTGCCTTCCAACACTCGGAAAAGAAAAAAACTTTTCCGAGAGTTGCTGTTGAACACTTTCGGGAAAAGAATATCTTTTTCAAGTGCTAATCGAGGCACTTTCGGAAAATTTGTTTTTTTTTTTATTATTTTGCCTCATCATTTTTTTATGTGGGCATTTTACATGACCTTAAAGCACATGTTCCAATTTGGAACTTGTTTATTACTTTTTATATATTTTTTAATTTATTTTCTTTCCTTGCATTTTTTACGGAAAAAAATAATTTGAAGCTACCAGTACATGAAATAATCGAGTTTAGCGATTCCAAAAATGATATTCATGATTTAGAGTCTATTTTGAGGCCTTATCCAGGGGACTCGCCCCAAAATTTGAACGTCTTGTTAAGCAAAACATGGCCCCGGCGTGTGGACTAAGTGTCTTAAAATTATATAAAATCTTGACAGAAGTCCAAAAATCACGAAACTTGACGAGGTGAGATGTTATCGCATGTAGAGGCTATGATAAAAAAATTGAGACCATTTCGATGAAGTTGTGACATCGAATGTTCAAAACCCGACATCATCACATGTGATCACACTCATCATATGCGGAGATGTGCGGGTTTTGAGCAACCGACGATACAACTTTATCGAAATAGTCTCAAATTTTTATCATAGCCTCTACATGCAATAACATGACATCTCTCGTCAAGTTTCATTTTTGGACTTCGTTCGCATTTTATATACATTTAAAACACTTAGTCCACACGCCGGGGCGCTCATGTTTTATAACAAGACGCTCAAATTTTCGAGGAGAGTCCCTAGATACTACCTCAAAATACACTCTAAATCATGAATATCATTTTTTGAATCACTAAACTCCATTATTTCATGCATCTCCAGTTCAAATTAACTTTTTGTAGAAAAAAGCAAGGAAACAAAATAAATTCAAGAAATATAGCAAATCATCTCAAATTTTTTATAATTTTAGGTATGCCTTATACTTAATGAAGGACGGTTTCATAAAAACTTTAGGGCAAAAAATCAAAAAATTATAAAAGTTTACCGAGTGCCACGATTTGCACTCGGAAAAAATATTCTTTGCCTTGTGCCTGCAGATAGGCTCTCGGAAAAGAAAATAAAAAAAAAAAACGAAATTCTTTCTTGAGTGCCGAGGCGGGGCACTCGGTAAAAACCCAACCCTAATTTTACATGGGCCATAGCCGGCCCATCTCCCTACCACACCCTCGGTCTCTCTCTCTCTCCCCCTCCCTTCTCCCCCCCCCCACCGCCACTTGCCACCCGTCCATTTTTCTGCTCTTTGACCCATGCCGATCCGCCCTTCTTGCACCGCCCCGCCACGCCACTCTTCCCCTGCGCCGCGCGCCTGCTCCTCTTCCACAACGGCTGCGCCGGGGAGGCGGACCCACCAGCCGCGCCCGGCCCGACAGCGCCCCTCCCTTCCCGAGCGTCGGCGGCAGAGGCGGGAGCCCACCGCGCCCCTCCTTCCCCCCCCGTCGGCGGCAAGGCAGGCCAGCCGCGCCCTCCCACTTCCCAGGCGTCGGCAGCGGGGGCCCGGCCCGGCCGCCGTAGCCACGGCCGGCGGTGACGCCCTCCTTTCCCTAGCCACGCACGTCGTCGTGCCGCCTGAGGGGCCGTGGGCCAGCGCAGCGTCCTCCCCTTCCCCAGCCTCGTCGTCGCGCCCTCCCCTTGCCGCGGCCATCCTCTGCCGCTGCCCGTGCACGAGCCCCCTTCCCACGCCGTACAGGAAGGAAGAAGAGGAGGGAGGAAGGAAGGAGGAAAGAAGAAGGTGAAGGAGGAGGAAGAAGGAGGTGAAGGAGGAGGAGGAGGAGGAAGAGGACGGAGAAGGGAGGCCCTCGTCCACGTCCGGGTCCGAGGGAGGGAGAGGACTCGGCCTTGGTTGGAGTCCGAGGGAGGCCCTCGTTCGCGTCATCCACGCCGTTCGTCCACGTCGTCCGACGCCGTTCGTCCGCGTCGTTCACGCCATTCGTCCACGCCGTCGTCCCCGCCCCTCGCCGGAGAAGAAGGTAAAGCCCCCCGTTGTCGGCCATCGTGCCTTTTATGTCATTGACGGCCTTAGTGCCGGAATGGTTGATGTATGGGCCATCGTGCCGGAAATGAGGTTGTCGGCCATCGTGTCGGCCTTTTTCTTGCAGGTTTTCGAAACATCCCCGTATAGGGGAGGTTCTGCTGAAATTTTTAACTTATAGTGTTGTGTTTCATCTTTTGCAGAGCAGGACTCGTCGAAGGCGAGCCGGATTACCTCGGCGACCCCATCGTCTTCGTCGGTGCTGCGGTCCTGCCTGCACTGCGTCGCCTCGCCACTACACCAACTCACCACTGCCCCGCTAGCCTGTCTCCACCGCCACCCTAGGTATAATTAAACCACTCTTCCTTATCGTTGTCGTAGATCGGTGTAGCCCAGTTAGACGTCTACCGTTCGAAACAGATACGGTTGAAGGTATGTGGATCTTTTCATATCTATGACTGTATCTGTTTCGGATCGTCCACGTTTTTTGGACGGCCCACGGATACGTAGATGGATTAGTTTCCGTGGTCTACTCAGATCCGAGACGGAGTTTCGGTACCACCTCCCTGTTGTTCTCCAGATACACACTCTCCCTTCCAGGACGTGTATCGGAAGAACAACGGGGAGGTGCTGCCGAAATTCTCTGTCGGATCGGAGTAGAGCATGGAAACTAACCTCATCTACGTATCCACGGGTGGGATTAGGACATATCCTCACCTATTAGATAGTAAGAACGCTATGCAGATGCAATTGATGGTTATATTACCACGTTATGTATATTTTAGAGGATGGATAACCGTGAGTGGATGTATACGGGACGCCCAAGTCAGACTGAAATCACCCATGAATGGATTGCTAAGACCAAGGGTTTCTTGGATCAAGCATTTGGCAAGGAAGCAAATAGAGGCAGCGAAACGTTTTGTCCGTGCAGCAAATGTGAAAACAAGAAAAGAAAAACAAGGACAATATGGTTGAACATCTTTGTAAGTTTGGATTTACGCCAAACTATACCCGATGGGTGTTCCATGGTGAAGCCCAACGTACTAGAGAGGAGGTCATGAGACCACGCTTGGAGGAATTTGATGGTGATGGTGGGGTAGCAGGGAACACTTCCCTGGCCTAGTGTGGAAAGGAGACAAGCCGGATCCTGCCTACTCGTTCGACCACTACGCCCTCGTCGCCGATGCTCCAGATCTTCAGGGTAGGGTGTACAGAAACAAGGCGGACAGGGTGATTATGGAGTTGTGGGTAAGTCTTTGTCGCACTACCTTTCTCAATTCATTAGAAGTTCATTGGCCATTCTTGAAAAGAAATACCTCTTGTCTTTATACAGGACTTCTTTAGATGCCAGGAGGGAATGGAGGACAGGGCGTATCAGGTGGCTTACGCTTCCTATAAAAGGCGTGTCAGGGACTTGCATCACGATGTCCGCCTCCAGGATATCATAGGATATCGTCACGAGAAGGGTTCTGATGACAAAAAAAAGCATGTCGTCACAATTTATTTGTCATAGAAGGTCGGGCCTTCTATGACAAAAAAGATTATGACGATTGCACTTTTTTTTTGTCACTCCATATTTCTTTTGTGACGATATCCTCCGTTGTCCTAAGCTCTGTCACTAACCCTGGAAATCGTCACAGAAGGTCAGATCTCTTGTAGTATGAAGCTAGAGAGTTTCAGATGACAAGGGAGGAGTACTTGCTGGTAAATAGAAAACATCTCCTATTCATTTCCTTTGAGATTAAGTATGCCTAATTTGAACTTATGATATGTCGTACCCTTGATGGCCTTGTAGGTGGTTCCAAGCTGGTGCGCCACCAAACTCGATTGCTGGGCAGCTATTGTGGACCAATGGTTGGACGAGGACTGGCAAAAGGACCACGCAGCAGCCCGCGAAAGGCGTTTGCGGATGCCAGGTGTACCTCACCATCAGGGCAGTCGTAGCCTCAGCAAATATGCAAAGGCATATGTAAGTTTCCACCATTTCTCTAATCGTGCATGATTTGTAACTACATGTTGTCTTTCTCGCAATCAGAGGCACACGGTGGCCAGCCAGTTGGTCAACTTGCCGCATACGCTCTGTCCCACATGGCCAAGGCGACGGCCAATATCCAGTACAACCCGGATGCCCCGCCCGATACATACACCAACTCCAGCGTCCACACATGCCTCACTGCGTACATGGAGGCGGCAAAGTCAGTCCACGGGTCGGACTACGATCTGAGGAATGAGGAGCGCCTTGATCCTCAGCTCGTAATGAGGGTGGGGCAAGGAAAGAAGCATGAGCGGTTCTAGATTGGGGACGGCATCCTCGACACAGCCTCTACTCCTCCTCTCAACCAGCTCCGAGCAGCGAACACGAGCGGAAGCGTGCCCATACGCCAACAGCCCACCGCGGTGTCGGCACTCCAGTTAAGTATTTAAGTTTCATCCGTCGTTCTTTCACTTTATGTTGATTACCTCCGCAATATTGAAACATTGAGGGTAAAATGTTACAGGCAGAGGTCCAGGCATTGCGGGCCCAGCAGGAGGCCGAGCGGGCAGAGCAGGAGGCCGAGCGGCAGAGGATACAAGCTTTGGAAGCCCAGCGGGACTGATCAGTGGCAGATAGCAGAGATGATGAAGTTCATGCAGCAAATTGGGCAAGAACAAGGTTGGATGATCCCACCACAACTGATTGCTCCATCTCCACCTGTAGATCGTCCTGATTCTACTCCGGTGAGTATGAGTACAAATGTTTTACTTTCTATGCTCATGTTTAGAGTCAATTCTAGTGAAATCTAGTAAAATCTAGTGAAATCTAGTAGAATCTAGTGAAACCTGTAAATGTGATGGTGGTTGTGGTGGTGATGATGGTGGTAGTCATGGTGTGGTGGTGGTGGTGATGTTGTGGTTGTTGTGGTGGTGATGGTGTGGTTGTGGTGGTGATGTGGTCTTAGTGGTGGTGTTTATGGCGTTGTTGTTGTGGTGATGGTGTGGTTGTGGTTGTAGAATCTAGTGAAACCTGTAAATGTTGTGGTTGTTGTTGTTCTTAGTGGTGATGGTCTAGTGTTAGTAGTAATAAGTTCTGTTCATATCTTCAAAGTAGTTACATATTAATCTTGTGTAACATGCACTCTCGTCTCTTTTTGTGCAAAATCGATCGGCGGGCGGCGTCGAACCACCGCGAGTCACCTGGGTCGCACGTTAGGCCATCCAGACTTGGACCGTCGCCGTGAGCTTTGAATTGAGAACTTTGTGATATAATAAACTTATGAAATATGCACTTTGGAATTTGTATTTCGGACTCTGCACTTTGTATTTCGGACTCTGCACTTTGTATTTCGGACTTTGCACTTTGTTATTCGGAATTTGGACATTGAACTTGTGATATATTTGTGTTGGTGGTTGATTGTGATATATTTGTGATATGTATTTGTGATATATATTTGTGATATATTCGTGTGGTTTAGATGGAAATGTAAAAAACAAAAAAAAATTAAAAGATTAAATTTCTTTTCCGAGTGCAATAACCATGGCACTCGGAAAATATTGCAATGCGGAAAATCAGGTTTTCCAGCTTTTCCGAGTGCCATGACCAGAGCACTCGGAAAAGGAACCTTCTTTACCGAGTGCCAAGCTAGAGGCACTCAGTAAAGAATATTGCTCTCTTTTTAAAAAAAATTCTTTTCCGAGTGTGGCACTCGGAAAAGATTTTAAAAAAACTAGAATTTTCTTTACCGAGTGTGGCACTCGGAAAAGACAATGACGGCGTCCGCCTTTTTGCATGACGGCGTCAAATGTTTGCCGAGAGTCGAAGTGACTCTTGGAAAAGTCTTTTTCCAAGTGCGCGACATCCAAAGCACTCGAAAAAAGAGACTCTTTACCGTCAATTGATTTACCGAGTGCCCTTTTCCGAGTGCCACACTCGAAAAGCCTTTTTCGAGTGCATTTGGGGTCTTTTCCGAGTGCCTTGGACACTCGGAAAAGCCGGCGCCCCCTAGTGAAATGTTTTAATTTGCATATATGTTGCAGCTAAAATAAACAGATTATATGCATGCAAAAATAATATAATATGCTAGCAAGGATACATAATTATACATGTTAATTTCAATATACAGTGTATGGTAGATGTGATCATGCATGCTAGGGTTCTTTCTAGTCCTCTACGGAGGCAACTTGTTTCACTCAGAGGCTCGTTTTCTTTTTCCAACTTGTCCATGCATGGCGCTCCCATCTTCAGCTTCTTCCGCAAGTCCGCATCAGCTACGGCTGCTCTATCGCTGGGATATCCAGTGACAGAGAAGCTCATCAGAGCAACTTCCAAATGTGTATAATGCATATGGAATATGGTTGGTAGAGACGGGCCCCTGACCCATGCGGCCATATGCCCCACACGCGTGCGTGTGAGATATTCAGAATCGCCTCGCTATTTCACTTTTCAGACCCACATGACTGAAAATTCTCTCGATCGGCCGCCGCCTTCTTGTATGGAGCATATCATGAATCATGCATGATGGATATGGTTGTGCACCTACTGAGTGACGTCCTTGCTACTGCAAAAAGCAACAAAGATGACGTCTAAATAGAGACGGACGTCTGAAACTGTCACAAAACGGCCCTAGAGCTAGACACATGTGCTTTGCTTAATTCTACCATTTTTTAAATGACCACTTTTTTGTGACGGGTGTAATTCCCTCTCGTGATGGAAAGAAAATCCGAGACAGGCATGTCCGTCTTATTTTTGTTATATGAGATGGCTGCTCATCACCGTTGCAATCTGGATACAAAACAGAGACAATTGTTTAGCCATTCGTATTTTCAGGAGTTTGAGACTGGTGCCGCAACCATCACATTTCTTAATACAAAACCAAGACGGTTTCTGCAACCGTCTCAAACGTGGTCGGAGAGATGGTCAATTACTGACTTGTCTATACGTATATGCACATGTAGTGCGATAATAATCTATATAGATATTTGATATATGGCCGACGTATAAGTTAGGGACAGTAGCTAATAATATCAATAGTAATATAGTATAACTATGGGAGCTCTCCATGGATGTCCATTGCATAACCAGCGACCGAGAAGCTCGCCAGGAACAAGCTCCATGGTCGGTAGAGCCGCGCCCCGTGCATGCCCCACTCGCGTGCGTCTGTCTGTCTGAGATATTAAGAATCGCCTAGCTGTTTCGCTTTTGAGACCCATGACGACGGAATCAGAATTTCTCGGCCGCTGCCAATATGGTTGGCAGGGCACCTCAACTGAGTGACCCGTTCTGATGAGATCACGTTCTTTGTCAGTCAATTACTGACTTGTTTATAAGTGTAGTGCCATATATAATATATACTTTATGTGATATGGCCGACATATAATGTTTGGGTAGCTAATAATATCAGTAGCATAACAAGGAGCGTGTCGGTGATGACAGCATCGTCGTTTGTTTGGGTAACAGGCAGCAAATTAAATTAGTGGGTTATTATATCACGCGTCAGGCCATACTGTTTCGCAGTCCCAAATCTCACGTGTCAGATGGCAACTTTATCACCCAAATCTCACGTGTCAGATGGCAACTTTATCACAGCTTGTATACAAAACAAGTTTTCGACAAATATCCTAAAGCACAACTTATAATACAAAAAAAGTTTCTTAGAACATATTAATGCAACTTATATATGCCACCTATTTTCTAGATGATTTCTTAAAACTTTGCTAGACCTATTTTTAAAAAACCTAAACAACTTCTTTGAAAAACATACGGTGGAGGAATGGTTTACCAGGGGCCAGGAGCAAGAAGCTAAAATAAACACGAAGAAAAAAGAAAACAAGCAGAGAAAAACAAAAGGAAAAGAGCAAGTAGAGCAAGAAGTAGGACGATGTGCGGAGAGGAGAAAGCTAAGGAGAAAATAAAAATATAATAAATGAGAAAGAAAGAAAAACAAATAAGCGAGGACGAGTAAAAGGGCATATAGACTGCTAGTTACAAGAGCTAGCACCTCAGATCCAAAGTAGGACTTTCCCGTGGGAGTGAATATTCTAGAAATTAATGGCATTTGTACTTTCAGTGATAGATGATGTGCTCATCGACAGCGAGACAACCGTTGTGAATATATTTGTTGATGTATAAAAAAAAATGTCCATGTTTTTCTATAATTCTAAAAGCTTTGGTAGTACAACTGGTCAGCACATATAAATTAATATCATATTAGAGCTAGAGGTGCAACCTTGTTTGAATTTTAGCGAGCACAAAGTACAATCTCGAGTTGGAATAATCTTGGCGAGCATAATTAAATAATTTAGAGCCAATTCATTTCCACCTTTGAGGGTCCTGTGATAATGCATACTTGCTAGGGACTATTGAACTATATATATGTGATTAGGTAATATTTCACTACACGTTTAATCTGGTCAAGCATATATACAACTTAACAATATTTTTTAAAAAAAAATCAATTATCACATCACATACATGAGCACATTTTTTTTCCGGTGCCTTGGTGGTGTCAAATGTAATAGGTTATGTGTGTGGAAATGTTCTCACTTTGAAAATTTTAATTCTTCATTTTCCCTAATTTGTTCAGCAGTTTTAACCTTTTTGTGTCTTAGTCACTCCATCGCAAAATGGAATGCAATTCTAAGTTTTGGATTAGTCGTCAAACTTTTCTATGTTTGACCAAATTTATAGGAAAACATATTATTTATGTCTCGGTTAATTTATTATGTAACTTTTTGTATAAATTTAGTCAAATTTAAAATTATTTGATTTCTCAAGAAGTGAGAATTGTATTTTTTTTATAGAGGAAGTAGCAATTATACAGCCAAATAAAATTCAACGTAATTATTCTGTATGTATCTTTAGATGCTTGCAGTTCTTAAACTTATTAGATTGTCAACTTCACAGGAAAAAAAAAATTATCAGCCACACGCACTGCTGTAAAATGACTGGAAAAATGAAGGAGACAACATAAGGAGCCAAATTAATACATTAGCTTCGTCCACACCATTACAAATTAATTTACAAAATGACAGAATGCTATACACACACTATAAAATGTGGTATAGATTTTCGCTTATTATAATAACAACAACAAAACACAGAATGTAGTTACAACTTACAACAACATTCAGAGAGTTCAGAACACGTAGCATGCATGAACGCGGTAAAGCCACGCGTTCCTCATTAATTAGACACACAAGAGGGCGGTAATCAATCCTCGCCACCTCTCGATCGGACCTCAATGGGCTGCTCTGCCAGTGTACCATCCTTGTCTACGGCGGCGCCACCGCTGACCCAGCCGGTGATGCGGTCAATGACGCCGAGGAATGTGTCCTTGAGCTGGGCAGCGAAGCTGGCCATGAGAGCGATCGGGAAGCTATTAATATAATTAGCTGGTCGTCTGTGTGTGGCATGCATGCAATGGAGACACTACTGCTGCAGCAACTGAGCTTCTCAGCGAAGCTACTGAGATGAAGCAGCTAACCTGAGTATACTAGCTAGATAGCTATAGTTTGTTGGTGTGGCTACCTTAGAGTGTGATAGAGAGCAGTGGTGAAGGTGATCAGGACGAATGGCCCTATTTGTAGGCGTTTGAGGCCACAAACCAAACGCTTTGGCTTAATTGAGATACCCTGCAGTGTCCCCCCATATATATAGTAGTGGACGGACTGGGTGTTATTAGGCTTCAGCTTTGTTTCCGCGTGTAGCTCGCCGGGCACGCATATCACACGGTTGGAGAGCAATCGTATTCTCGTCTGTTTTTGATCTGGGACGTGATCAAAGACGAAGACAAAGCTCGACTAATTGATTAATTATAGGTAGCTTTGTTGATTAATTAATGATTCCATGGCACCGATGATGATACAATTACTTACACGGCTACTTTGTTTGGTGATGACTGATTGTGGTCGAGGGCATGACGACATCAAGATCGAAACTTGTCCAGTACGTGCCCTTTTGACACCAACAAATTAAAGTGATAAAAAACAATGATGAGGCTGTGCCGCCGGTTATTTTTAGACGAAGTTTATTATGTGTGATCATCAGTTATGTTGTTGATTAGGTTGTTGTAACAAACCTAGTATTTTGTATAAAGTATTACGGTCAATAAATTAAAGTATCTCTTCTTGTTTATTGTTGAGTCGGTTTTGTAACTTGATCTACGAGATGTATAACCACGTTAATTAGGGGCTCTCCTTGTCTGTATTAACACGCAGCCAAATCCTCTACAGAGGCAACTAGTTTCGCATATGATCACGCACATGCACCTTTGTGGTACCCATCACGCACATCTTGTCAAGCCCAACGTTGACATATACCCCGTAAGGGCATGCGCAATGTGCTAGTGTGGCATTAGCAACAAGGATATGGGACCCACCTAGGCTGGGCTGTAATTAAAATCAAGCACACAATGGCTAAAGCTTGGGAAATAAGATGAGTCTATATTCAGTCAAAAAGTAATGTTGCCAGAGCAAAGTCACAGAGATATAAACAGTAGCATATACAGTAACAAATTAACATATTTTATTTCCTTGTGACCACATCATAGCCCTAAGGTCGTTTCATGCCTGACAATAGCTGTAGCTGTAGCCCACAATGTTTGTTGCTCATTGCTGTAGCAGTATTTAATGCCTAAGGTCACCTTTTCATACACATTGTGGGTACCCTAGGACCCACAGTTCTGAACTAGCTAGTACATATGTAATTTAGCTATCTAGGTTCTAGGGGTGGCCTAGATTTCAGTTTGCTGAACTTCAGGCAAACTTGATGGGTGCAGCAACCTCTACTACACCATTGTCTTGTAAAGAAACTCTTTTCATTCTCTTATCAATGAAAGCCGGTAACGGATCTTTTGAAAAATAGTACATGCTCTCTTGTCAACAATGCACACAATGCGTGCATGTGCGATCCGCCTTGCTGGTGTACATTCTAGATTCACCAATGTGAGAGGTGCTGTGGTTAATTTTCACGCAAACGGCTCAAGATGTACATTAGTGACCAGAAATAAAGGGTCTCTAATTTAAAAGTGTGATGTTGACAACATTAGTGGCTTATTCATCGTCTCTGATATGCATGTATACAATAGCGAAGGTTACTAATTATAAGGAAAACTCGTCTCTTATATGCATATATAATACGGGCAACTAAGAAACACATGTTTCTGATATGTACGCAACAGCGCCGGTAACTAAGGAAAATCTATCTTTTGACATGTATATAGTTATTAAGAAAAACTTGTTTATGATATGTAGTACACAATAGAACCCTTAACTAAGAAATGTTAAAAAGTATCGTCTCTGAAGTGTTTAATCACACGATTGAGAGGCTTGTCACCGAACGGACGCGTCGTCGGATCAACACTGAGGAGGATGTTCAGAATCGCCTGGAGCTGCTTCGCGGGCTGTTCATGACCCACGACGACGGGATCAGAATTTCTAGGCCGCCTTGTAGGCATGCATGAGTATCATGTGGTTGGCCAGCAGGGTCAACCCAAGTTCTGATCACGTTCTCTGTCGGTCAGTTATTACTGACGATGAGATGACTTGTTTATACGTGTAAAAGCTGTTGTGTCACATGTTAATTATTGTCCCCTGTGCCATTATGTATTTGTTTTCTTTTTCTTTAGGGAGACAGGAAATCATACTCGGGGTTACCCTACTGAAGCGCAGCGAGCGTGATCGGATCGGAGTATATTATTAGGTAATATAAATTTTCAGAAAATTATTATTAGACTGTAATAAATATGCTGAAGTGTAGGCTGGCCATGTTTTGCTGTCCTACAAACCTTTGGTGTCAGAAGAAAAATCTTTAATGCTCCATTTACTTTTAAATCTATAAAGCTCCATTTATTTTTTAAATCATAGGTCACATATGTTTTCATCTAACGCAAACTTTTTAATCTTGTTTCATGCATCCATGCGCACACGCTCTATCTTTATAAGCACACATCAAGTCAAGAGCTTGAATCCAGATAAGACAAGTTCCACCACAAGAAACTTCAATTAACGATTAAGCTACACTCAGGCAGCAAATTTAAGATAGACTTATTTAAACAAACTACACATAATATATTGAAAAGAAAAACAATATGGTACACAAATGGGATGGCAGGGAGCAAGAAGAGGTAGAGCAGACAACGACACTCCGTTTTGTAGGTTCTAGCCATGAGTGTGGGAATTGGGATGGCTGGCAATAGTCACCCATGGAATAACTAACTAATTTTATTTTTGACAGAGGTAAACCTGACTTTTATAGAAAGTTGAAAGCAAAGATGTAACTAATAATCAATATTTCGATACAAAAATATTAATCTTAGATTGTAACTTGATGAAAGGAAGTTGTATAAACTTGACGTATACTACTAAAATGACTGAAAATATGAGGGATGCAAATCAAATGTGTTACAGCTTTTCTTAACCTTACAAAATCAACTACATCGAAACACTATACGCCTATACCACACAAGCGTCCCAGAGCAGGGACCCAGACGTACTGTACATACATAAAGGACAAACGTGGATACATAAAGAAAAGAACATACATATAAGAACGAGAAATTTCTTCTGACTAATTAAAACATTCAGAGTTCAAAACACCGGCAGAACTTTTCATCGCACGCATGCACGTACGCGAGAGCTCAACAATCTCTTTCTTTATTATTACTCAGCAAAACAAATATACTCTTATATATGTTACAGTACAGGAGGCTGGACGCTGGAGGCTTCAAAAATTGGGCCCTGCCGTCGATCCTCCTGGCACGACGGGTTCTCCTGCTCGCGATCCAAACTCAGCACCCAGCAACAATAAATAAATCCAGCAGCAACAGAAGCAGTGCCATCTAGCCATAAACCGGCCAGCTGATGGACGAGTTCGTCGCTGCATTATCGACGACGACGACTCCTGTACGTCGTCCTTTTGGCAGCCGGCGACGCAGTAGCCGACGAGGCCGAGGAACTTGCCCACGACGACGTGAGCACCAAACTTGGCCATCTATATACCTGACTACCAAGCTAGCTAGTAGTCCTTTGCAGCTAGCTGTGCTCTACTATGCCTCTGTATCGAGCTTCACTGGAATCGTAGCTAGCTAGCTAGGGCTAAAGCTCCCAGCAGATCAGTAGCTTCTTTGCTGTGCTTTTGATCTAGCTAGCTAGTGTGAGTAGCAGGGGAGTGTGCTTGCTGGCTGCTGCAGCTTGGCCTGCAGGTGATCACAAAGCGCCCCGTTTTATACATCACACGACGAGGTCTAGGGCACACGCACACACGGGCAAAACATGCATGCCTACCGCCCCACGCGGGCGAGGACGAACTTTTCGGAATCGCTGTCTCGCCTGCACCCGCTGTTTCGCTTTTCAGATCCAAGATTATCGCGGAATCTGAATTCTATACTATTTCTCGATCGCGTGTATGTGTGTATCATGCATTCTCATATGGTTGGCGTGGTGACGAGGGACTCAACGGAACTCCCCTGATGATCCTGGCCGCTCTTTGTCAGTCGATTACAGACTTGTTTATATGTGCAAAGCTGCTGGCTTTGCTTGCTAATTGTGTCCGCTATGCGTGTCAAAATATTCTCTGTGATACGGTGCCACATGATGAGCAAACTATTGGATTGTTATATGTGCTACGTGTAACATCACTGCCAATCTGCCATGTTGTTTCGCTGTTCCAAATCAGCGGTGTCAGATGACAAATCCTATTTTTAAAACTATAGTACCTTTGATTCTGCGAATCCTGTTTTTAAAAACTATAATTTGGCGCGGGCGTTAGCAGGAAGGTCTCAATCTCCTATAACGAATTTTTCTATTTCTTAAAAAAAAATGTTTTCCACATTGAAGTGTTCTTGTTTTTTGAGATCAATGTGTTTTGTGTACAAAAGTGGTGTAAATTATGCCTTAAAGGTCACCGCAGCTCCTCACTAATTAATTCACCAAATTGCATAGTTTTCCAATTTATTTAGTCAATTACAATAAACAAAGAAGCCGAAGTTTATCATTTCACACGGTGCTCCTAGATACATCTCTAGTTGAATGCTCTGCAGGATGGAAAGGGATCTGCGTAACAAAAAGGAAACCACAGGCTCTGTGAAATTACTTGTGCTGAGATGGAGAGAGTACATCGCGTTGGAGTGCTCATAAGTATACTTGTTTGTCTGTGATAATCATTCATATACGGACCTAATTAGAAATGCTTATAAAGTAAAAGAGAATGTTCATCATTAGATGTAGGATGTTCATCATTAGATGTAGGATCTTAGCTCATTCCTTCAAAATGATTTGAGCAAAGCCCTTTCGGAGGGGCCTCCGGCTCTGGCTACTATAGCGCCATTGTAGTTGTACTGTGGAGGAGCCATTGGAGCCTTCAAGTTGCAACTCCCCTTCGGCTCCGGCTGTTTTGCCTTGCAGTATGGAGGGAACCGAAGCCCTGCTAGGAGCCACTACAGTGTAGAATAGTGCCCAGGAGCCACACCAAACACTACCTAAATTTAGACCATAAATTTGACAGTGGGTACAAAATATATGTTATGTGGCATTTATTTCTATTTTTTTATGCAAACAGTGCTCCAGCGGCTTTCTTCAAACCGGGATAAAATTGTTAAACTTTTATGTTTCCAAACCAGGAGTAAAACTCAGCTTTTACTCTTTAATCATTGTCCTGGTTGTTAAATATATCTTTAATACTGCTTTGAAATGATCAAAAGATATGGAGACACACACGATTTGGACATATTAGGACCTGCAAACCAAAATACAGCCTTTTATTTTAACCTTACAATTTACAGCAAAAATGTTACATACCCAGACTATGAAACCAGCAATATGACTTCCGCGTGACACAGATTTTTTTATAAGAAGAAAATAAGAGGAGTAAATCACTGATATATATCTCTACTATAATAGAATACTTAAATTATACTCCGTCCACCCAAAAATATGTCCCCCGCTGAGGGCCTCCAACCATTGCGTACCTCAGAAGATGTATCCATGAATTAGTCTCTATTAAAATCAAAGGCTAATAAACACCCCACTCAGATTTCAACACGATCCGATGGCCAGGATGCCTTTCAGGCTTCAGCGCCCCTACCAGGCTTCGACGCACGGTGCCTCCGCTTCAAAGCACGCACGGCTTCAAAACAAAAGAAAAAGGAAGGAGAAAACAAGGAGAGATCAATAATAATAAAAAGAAGGAGAAAACAACGGAAGGAAACAAACTCTCCAGAACACACGCCGGCTGCAACTTCGCATCGGCATCATCGACCGTGGCGGTGCCCATCCTCATGGCGGAGCGCATTGTTCAGTGGCCCAAGCCGTGCATCGACGATGGATGGGGTCGCGCGGCTGCGACGCGCATTAGCGGCTGAGCCAGGTCACGAGGCGCATCGCGGAGCGGGTCACGTGGTTGAGCCCCATCTGCGCCTCTCCCATTTGCCTTTTTTTTCTCTTTCAAACAGGTCAGAGCTCCCCAAGCAGGCCATGGGAGGCGATGCTCTTAGCGGATCCTAGCCGGCAACAGTATGTACGGGTGGGGCTTCACCCTCCGGAACTACCGGTGGCCAGTCCCGTGGTGGTGTTAGGGACAACGTGGATCTTGATTGCAGTCCCAGGTATGCGATCTTTTTGTGCTTTATTTTTTTCGGATTTCGGATCCCAATTTGTTGATGGTTACTGTCGATCTGAATTTTTTACGACGGGGGAAATACTTGAATTCCGTGAGCTGCTCGTGGAGAAATCATCCATCCATATCTGCATGGTCCATCAATTTTGAGGTTTGTGATTTCCTTAGGCTAGGTTGCTTTTGGTGTTTTGTTTTGCTGCTGATAAGTCCATGACACAACGAATCGTTCCTGCTATTTTCTTTAGTGACGATTCAGCAGTTTCCTTCATATTGACTCATCTTGATTTAGGTAGCTCTAGCCTCTAGCTTCGTTGTGTGTTCATGGTTTCATCAAGTTTGTTGATATAACCTGAAACCAAATTCGTAGCTTGATCTTATAGTTGTAACTGCCTGGATTAAGATTATCGTAAACTTTGGTTCTGTATAAAATGAAGAACAGGCTGTCTTTTGGTATTTTTCCAAATAAATTATGTGTTTGGTAGGGCTAGGCTAGATCATTGAGCTATTCTGGTTTCAGCAGTACAACAGTACAGTATCAGATGATCAGCTTGCCTTACTGTTTCAGACCATTGGGATTTTAGTAGTATCACAGTGCCATATCCATATGTTTGGAACTCTGGATTATGTGATAATCTCTACTACAAATATTCTTTGTAGGTTGTCTTGCTGTATTCCATAGCCGATATATAGACTACAGTCATAGCCTACAATCCTGCATCAATAGAGAAAATGTTGTTTTCTATGGATTGGCATCTGTATGTCAATATTCTCCAACTTGGACATATTAGTATTTGGAAAATAAAATAAATGAATACATCAATCTATCTGCATATTTGTTCATCGTAGGCTCTCTCAAGATCTCTTTTCCCTGTGGCTTGTGAGTTCAGGTCCATCGACTGGACAGAGAAAGCAGAGGTTTGATTTTGATGGGAACAGCAAAAGAAAGCTTTACTCGACTGCACAGGCTGCGCAGTCAAACTGGTGCCATTTTTTTCAAGCAGAAATTCAGAAGCCATTGATCATGGGGGATCCCGCTGCTCTTGTGGTACTGAGAAGTGAGAATGATGTATCCTTGAAGAGATTAGGAGAATTGAAGGAGCAACTTAATGGTCTCCATACAGAAAGAGTTGTGTATCAAGCTTTAATTTTTTTCTCTCTCAGGTTCTTAGCTGTCACTCTTAAACTGATTGCTTTTTTTTTCAGAATGGCAGAGTTTCACGATCTCGACAGGCTTGGACTCCATATTTGTGCATGCAGTATTTTGTTCTGTGGAAGTACATGATGACTGAGTTCCTTTCTGGAGTCCTTAGGGTGAACCAGAAAATCAAAGTGCACCCAGCATTGTGATGAAGGAGGAAAGTGGCAAAATTAAGTGCACACCAATCTACTCAAGGATCGCGTCCATGTATGCTGAGCAGAATGAGCTCCAGTTTACCGTTCCTGGTGGCCTAATTGGATTTGGATCTACGATGGACCCAACAGTGACTCATGCTGATAGGTATTCTTGGTGAAGGTTTCCTCAATGATTTTTCGGTAGCATGGTAAGAATAATATGTGATTCGATGAGTTTTTTGTTGTGTTTTCTGTTAGTTGAGGTACTATGTTTCTTATTCGAGCCTTTTTACGGTGCTTGGAAATGCCTCCTAATGCCTCCCAGTGCCTCTTAATGCCTTTGCAAATAACCATTTTTGTTGATTTAATTTTCATATGAGGACAATATGGTCATTTGACACTGCGATATCACTTCCTTCCCTCGGCCCTGCATCCTGCACCCCGGCGACTAACGTGATGCTAGTCGACATCGCCGAGTCGTGCTTTAAGCCATGCTGGGGGCTGCAACCTGCTCCTCCGTTGATGTTGCCGTGGCCCACGGCTATCGCAGGGTACTTGCCGAGCTTTTGCTTCAAGGCGGGCGCGGCCGTTGCCTGAGGCTGCGCTGACCGCGACAGGGCGCAGGGAGACGCAACCTCGTGTCATGACTGCCGCCGCACGTGTTGGAGTCGCCCGAGGAGATGTTGCCGTAATTGCCGCCCGTGTTGCTGCTATATCCGGAGAAGGCGTTGCTCGATGCTGTGGACTGCGTGGGCTCCTCGGCGGCGGCGCACGGACAAGCCTTATCCCGAGAGCCGGTCGCTGGCGAGCGACTCAGCCCCGCACTGCATCGCGACGGCGCCTCCGGTGGCCACGGTCGCCGTCGCCTGGTAGTAATTCACTGAAGTCCACGGCGGCTCCGGTGCTGGGGAAGAACTCGTCCTCCAAGGCTCCAACCGGTGGAACAACACTGTCAGCAGTCAGCACCCAGCTCTCTTCCACGAACACGGTCTCAACGCCGTCCCTCGTGGTGCGCGTCGATGTCTAGGTACAACAGCCACCCTCCGTTGTCAAGTTCACGTATTAGAAGCCTTGGCCTTATTACCCTCGCACGCATGGTTGTTGTTGGTGAAGCAGCGGCTGTCACAACGTCATTATTAGTTCAAGTCAGAACAGTTACTTTTCAATTATAGATTTACTATTTTACCCTTGATTCTGTAAACGAATTTAAAAAAAGAAATTACCACTCCTCTCTAATCGTCTCAATTCTAGAGGCGTTGAAGAGGCGTTATGGTGTATATGGCCTACTGACCATAGACATAGCAAACGTCTTTCCCTAAACGTCTTTCAATGCTTTATCTCTTATAGGTCCACTGGTCATAGTCACAGAAAATGCTTTCCAATGCCTCTTCAAGTATAGTAAAAAAACTCTTCTTATTCTTAGTACTCATCTTCATCTCACTTTCAACGGAGTTATTATGCTTATTATTATTTTGTTAACTGAGTTATTATGCTTTTCATCATTGGCATGTACTCTTTGTGACTCCAACACAACAATTGGAGGCATGGTGAGCAGCAGAAGCCACTTGTTCTAGCTGTGAAATGGTCGATAGATACTGCTATTGATCTCTAGGAACTAAGCCGACCAAAGAAAAGTGCTTCGGCTGCTAGGAAAAAGAACTGGCGAATGCCATCTATGGGCTGGACTAAGTGTAGTATCGATGGATCTTTTGGCCAGGACCGGGGTGAGGGCGCGACAGCTGCTGTACCCTGCCATGACAAGGGGAGTTTTCAGGGAGGCCAAGCACAATGGTATGACTATGGCTTATGCGCTTTGATGATGGAGACCTTGGCGTGTCAGGATGGCATGACATTTCCAAGAGATAGGAATTCAACAACTTCATTTCGAGACATAGCCAAAAGCTCGCGAAGCTCTGGGAAGAAGGCGCCAACTAAATATCGAGTGTGGCAACACTTCGTATCAAGGAATGTTGGGACATCAACATCTACTTTTCTGATTTCATTTTGTTGTACTACCCTTGTTGTAATCTTGTAGCTGATAGGTTGGCAAAGCAGGTATCAGGTAGCAATAGGCTGGCTGTGTGCACTTGGTTCCAGCCTGTGTAGCTCACTTGTTGGGTTGTATCCTTACACTTTGATGACTGAATCGAGTGAGCTAAAAAAAGCTATTATGTTTTTGTTGGTAAATTTGTGTTTTTGGAGGATACCGTAGCGTTAGCACGGGCGCTATACTAGTTTAGTTAGTTGTCCAAACTTCTGACCGCGAAAGTAACTACATTCATTACGACCCTACACTGGTAATTAATCGCATAGTAGTGGCCTGGCTAATTCCTTTGGGCTGGCGCAATGATGCGTTGATATTTTCTTGCGGCACTTTTGCAGCCAGCAGGATACATGAATCATGATGAGTTAGCTAACTAATACATAAGATTTTGCATGGCATTGCCCAAAAACTAACCGAGGTGGTTGGGCTTGGTGGCCACCTCAGTTAATTGGTGGCCCGGCCGCCTGCCGACCAACCACCATGCTTAAACATGAACCAAGACGGACAGCCGACGACATTAACCGTGGCGGTTGCCTTAGACCAACCGTCTTGGTTAATTTTTTGGTCAAATCGGGAATCTCACTCTATTTGTTTTAGCGAGAAATCCGGAATCGAGAATGCAATATTTGAAGATCTAGTTAACAACAATTATTGTAGGATTTTTTTCTCAAAATCTCTATTTCTACCAATATATGAGAAAGGATAGAGAGTTGGAGTTGCTCTAAAGCACATACTTATAACCTACTCTCCAATTAGGCCCTCCACAACATTAACTTTGAGTGATGCCAAGAGAAGAAAGAGAAGATTTTAGCTTCACTCCTCACATTACAGGCAGTGAAGCCAACTCCAAGTGATGCCTAGAAAGATAAGAAGCAGAGCAAGTACTTGCACCGGTTTCTGGTGGTGCCCAGTCAATAAAAAATACGAGGAAAGAGGAGCAGGCGTGGGTAGTCTGTGATAGGAAAGAGGAGTTGTTTCAATTTTTTAAGTCGTTTTGCTTGCATGGCATAGAAGATGTAGGCCCTTGAAGTGTTGTTGAGCGGTGCCTATGCATTTGTCGGTGTTTGACCACCGATAGCCTGCCACGGGGTTCCCGTAGCAGTTGATTCGGACCTCGGCGAACGACTAGAACTCGGCGGTTTCACGCAAGAGACACACGGTTTATCCTGGTTCGAGCCCTCGTCGTCGAGTAAAAGCTCTACTCCAGTCAGCCTTGGCCTTTTGCGTTGGATTGATGTATGATTGTGCGTTGTTCGTCCGTTACAAAAGAGGGTGCTCTAGCTCCTTTTTATAAGAGGAAAAGAGCCAGAGCTATGGTTTCTAATCCTAGTCGGATCTATAGGAAGTGTTCTGTTCTGATTACAGAGGTTACTTTCTATTCATCTAACTAGGATGGTCCGTATTCTACTCAGATCCGTCCTTCTTGCCCTTGTCCCGACGAGAGCCGTCTTTGGTGGATAGCCGTCTATGTCCCAGTGTCGACAAGCCCCCGAGCATTTCAAGTAGAACTTCGGGGAGCGTCTTGCTTCCGAAGATGCTGCTTGAAGTGGTCTAGCTGAAGAATTGTTCCCTTTTATGCGCCGTAGGTGCACTCATTGAGTGTGTAGCCCCGAGCCTCTTGCTACTTATTTATAAGTAGCTGGAGGGTCTTGAGAAAAAAAAAGAAAAAGTTGAGGGTATATGCCCCAGTAGCCCCCGAGCCTTCGTCTGAAGTTGTTTTTGTCGAAAAAAAAGTCGGGCGATGGCTTTTTATCGACGTGCGCCCATAGGCGCACTCATTGAGTGTAGCCCCGAGCCTCTTTGCTTTTTGGAACAAAGAGCTAGAGGGTCCTGAGTAGTATGATGGCTTTGAAATTGTAGCCCCTGAGCTTGAATTCTTTTCCTCAAAGGTAGTCGGATGGTGGCTTTTTGACTGACGTGCGCTCATTGGCGCACTCAATGAGTATAGCTCCCGAGCCTCTTGCTTTTTGGAACAAAGAGCTGGAGGGTCCGGAGTAGTATGATGGCTTTGAAATTGTAGCCCCCGAGCTTTTTTCGAGTTCTTCTTTAGCTGCAGCCCCCGAGCTTTTTCCGAGTTCTTCCTTAGCTGCAGCCCCCGGGCTTTTTCCGAGTTCTTCTGCATAGGAAACGGACAACGGCTCGTGACTTTGCTTTTACTGACCTTTTATGTACGCCGTTTTATGGTTGGGCGTTGGCGGTGGTGGTATAAAGGCTTTTCTTGTCTTTGGGATATGCCTGGAATATACTCTTCTGTTGCTCTCTTTACTGCCTTCTTTTATTGTCCTTGTCAATGCTTCTCTGAATTGGTGAGCTTGGTCCATGTACACCGACCTTGGCCTATAAATTGCACTTCCCTTTCGGTTGTTTTCAGAATCTTGTAGTATGCTTCTTCCTGTTTTTGTGACAATGATAGTTTGCGAGGTTGAACAGCCCCCGGGCTTCTTTCTTGTTCTTCCAATATGGTCTATTTAGTGGGTAGAAGAATTCTTGAGATAGGGATTAGAGGCAGACTAATCCCGGAGTAGCATTGTGATTGGAGACTCGCTCTGGTAGGTAGAAGAAGTCTTGAGATGTGCCCTATGCTGTGTCATTTTGCACTCTTAGTTTTTCTTTTCCACTCTGCCAGACATATGCTCGCATGGGAAGGTTGCCGAGCCGCACGATCTTCTAGGCGTGCGGTGCAGATCAGCCACCGGCCGACGCATAGCTGGAGCTCTCTTGTTCACATGGGGTTCGATCCGACTTGTTTTTGGAGAGGCCCGATGTGATGCTTGATCAGTCAGTGCTCCTTTTGGCAATCTTGAATGCACTGTGTTGGTGTATCAAGGTTGCTTTGGATCTGCTCGGCTCATTCTGCCTTAGAGGTAATCTGGGTCTGTAACGAGGACGGTTTTGGATTCCGCGTAATCGTTTTCTATGGCAGAATTCCACTGGGTTCCTTGTAACTATTGCTTTGGATTTCTTCTGAATTCGATGGGTCTTGTAAGACTTGTAACCTTGTATCCTGTAATATTGAAGAATATTTGTTCCTGCAATGATCCGAGTTGTTTTGTCCTGTGTTTATAGTTGTCCGCCGTCGAGCCGACTTATTTTTGATTGATATGAAGACTGTATATCTTTTAGTAGACTTGTTTTTGGCTCAGGATTTGGCTGGCTTCCTTCGACTGGAGTTGTTGGTGGCTGACTTGTTGTGATAATATTGGCAAAGCTATCTTTTTTTGTAACGGCATAGTATTTTACCGTTGGTGGGTAACGGGATATGGACCGTTATCCCGTGATTTGAGGGTTTACTGGGCCTTTCCTGTTACTGCACCTTGTATCCGTTGGCCTTTTTACCGTTGCCTCTTAAGTGGGCCTTTTAAGACCGGTCTATAAATTAGCTGCGGTTACTGTTTTTCTTCTTCACCTTGCCTTTGCTTCCTGAAACCCTAGCGCCGTAGAAAAAATTCCCCAAATCTTTGTTCTTGTATTGCCGCCACGCATCCTCCTCTTAGTTTGGGTGCTTGATTCGTTGCATGGGAAGGAAGAAGGTGGCCTCCAAGAAGTCGGTAGTTGAGAAGTCTGTTCTTGAGGAGGAGGTCGACGAGCAAATGAATCCCGAGTTTGTTTGCTATGAAGGCTATCGCAAAGAACTTCCCCGCCCCGACTACCCAGGAGAAGCATCTGACCGAGCTGCAGGACTTGGGTATGATCCAGCCTAAGGAATTCTCCGGTTGGGTTGCGCCTGGTGAGCATCATGTCCCTGTTCCCCGCCCAGGGGAGATTGTGCTTTTTGTTTCTTTTTATTCGTGCCGGGCTTTGTTTGCCGGGCTTGTTCCTTCCTCCACCGTTTTCTTCGCTTCTTTTTTCCATCTCTCTTCATGATCTTACCCCGAATGAGGTTCTTCATCTTTTCTGTTTTTGTCTATTTTTGTGAGACTTTCCTTGGCATTCCTCCCTCCCTCAATTTATTCCGTTTTCTTTTCCGTCTCAAGCCGCAGCCCCACAATGATTCCCTCCACGCCCTTGGTGGATGTGGGATCCAATTCCGGCAAGGGCGTAAGTCGAGCCACTTCTTTGAGTATGATCTTGTTGATTCCGTAAAGGATTGGCGGTCCGAGTGGTTTTATCTTTGGTAATCTTGATGGTGGTCTTTGGTGCTCCAAAGCCTCCAAACCTACTCGGGGGTCCCGCCTGTTTCTAATGATCGGTGGGAGAGAGAGCAGCTCACTTCTGCCGAAGTTGTCTCTTCTTGAACCTCTTTTCAATAGGATTAGGTACTTGAAGCGTAATGGCTTGTCCGGTTTTTGCTATTGTGGCAAGTTACCTCCGTCGCCGAGTGCAACCTTTGAAGGCGCGTGAGAACTTTGGCTTTGAGTACTCGGGCGCCGAGGATCCCTCTCGTATGGTGGCCACAACCGAGTTGTCAGATGAGGAGATGCCTATTCGTCTCCAGAAGATTTTGAAAGGCGCGTCGGTGGTCCCAATGATTGGTTTCGAGTACTCCGATCATCCTCCCCCCCGCCGTGAGTATTTCTTCTTATTTGTATCTGTATTTCCGAGTTCTTTTTGACTGAGATTGACTAGTTTCTTATCTTTTTTTGAAGCCTTTTGGCAGGGGATTTTAACGTTGATGCCTCCCTTTATGTTGATGGGGAAATTGCTCCTCTTCCTCTGTCCTCCGGCTGATCTTGGTCGTCGGTAATTGAAGACCGAGTTGTTTTTTTACGGTATTTCTTTGATGGAGCCTTCTCTTCAGTATGTTCCTTATCAGCCGGTGGCCCTTCCTCGAGTTACTCATGCCGGTGCTAAGAGACCTGCTGCGGGAAATTCTTCTTCTTCAGCGGCTCAGAAACGGGCGCGTTCTTCTCTTTCTCCTCAGCCATCAGGTAACCTTTTGATAGGTGAGAGGTTGTTTAGTTTTACTTTTGCTCGCTCTTTTTTTTGGAAAGTAGTCTTGATTCTTCTCTTTGGTAGGGCGGTGTATCTGTTCTTCTTTTTTGATGATGAGGTCAAGATGTTGATGATTCTCCTCTTCTTCGTCGGTAAGTGTTGTCTTCTTGGTTTTGGTGTGTATATTTCTTTGCTCTTTTAACTTTGACTCGGCCCTCTGTAGCCCTCGGTCGACTTCTTCTCAACCTCCAGTTTTGGGACCCTTGCCGGGGTCCTGTCCTTCGTCTTAGGGTTGTTGGTGGATCTGGAGCAGGTCATGCCTCCTCCACCGCCTCGGCCTCGTATTGCTTTCCGTCGTCCCTTCTAAGTAAGTTTTTCTTCTTTTCGACTTCTTTTTTTATTTTTTGCATTATTTGTCTTTGACTTTTTGGTTTTTGTAGGTTATCTGCTGCTTTGTTTCTTCTTACGCTCCCGGCTTCGACTCGAGAAGACGGAGAGTGTTGGTGTGGTGGGTCGGTGCCTTTGCCCGACCCCAATCTCTTGTGGGAGTCTACCCTTATGGTGACTTTTTCTTCCGCTGCTGGGACTTCTTCACTACTGGCTGCTCAAGCGGTTGTGGCGACTTCTTCAGGAGCGGACAAGTTGTCATTTGCCCAACCCCTAACTTCTCCTCATCCTAGGGTTGGGTGTTCTCCTCCTTTGTCTCCTTTTTACCCTCCTTGGAATTATGTCCGTGATTTGAAGCTGATGCAGGATCTGGAGGAAGACTTCAATCCGAGTTCTCGCCTTAAGAAGCTTGAGGCTGAATTTAAGTCTTTTACTTGAACAATTCCGGGTAGGATGACTTGTTTGCTTTATTTCCCTGTCTTGTCTTTTTCTTATCCTTCTTTTTTTTTGTTTATGTGCGGGAGTATGTCGGTGATTCTCGACCTCTTTTTTTGGGCTCGTCTCGAGTCTCAAAAGAAGTTGTTGGATGAGTTGGCTTCTCCTGCGGCGGGGGCGCTTGATGAGGAGCGTCAAGGGCGTCAATCCTCGAGAGAGCGCCTTGAGAGCTCAAGTGGTTGCTGACATTGAATCTGAGAAGAAGGCTTCTCGAGATCTTCAAGGTACTTGTAAATATATATATATTTTGCGTATAATTCTGTTATTGCTTTTTATTTCTGACTTCTTTCTGATTCCCTTTGCAGCTTTGAAGAAAAAGTACTCGGAGGAGACTGAGGCTTTAAAGCTTAAAGTAAAAACCTTTCGCAATGAATCAGAGAAGGTAAAGGAGGATGCTGAAGAAACTTTAGCCCGGGCTCGGTTGATTAGGCGTGGTGCTGATCGAGATCTTTTGCAGGCTAAGGCATCGATTGAAGACTTGTCTGCTTTCGCCTGAAGGTTTCGGATGACGGTGGTCAGCCTTTGCTGAGCTACGTGCAAGGACTTGCCACTATGCCGAGGAGGCCCGAAGATGCTTTGGTCGACTTGGGTTCGCCTTCCTTCCTCGACCGACCGAGCGGACCATCAATTTTGCCAAGGATGCAGTGTTACTTGGCGTTCAGGGTGTTTTGGCTCGCATCCGAGTGGTTGATCCCAACTTTCCTCTTGGTAGAGTGATGGATGGGACTCATACTCCTGAGGATGAACAAGCACTCGTAGAATCAAGCTGCCGCCCCGCCCTTAGCTCGAGAATTTACCGATCTTGTAGAGATTACGCCGGTGCGTCTTTGATGATGGTGATGATCATCGGTAGTGAACTTCTTTATTGTAATGAAACTTTGATGCCTTCCCGGATAATAAAAAGAATTTTCTTTCTTGAATCTTGGTCAAATATCTTGTTGTTGACCTTTGAATATCTTGTTTGTCTCCGTCGCATTCTTTTTGGTGTTGTGAATCCATCTAAGAATAGTTAATGTTGTAGTCGTTTCCAATGATTAGTTCGGACCGTAGGCCCTCATCCGAGTTCTTTCTCTCAAGAAGTCGGGATAGGTCAAGCTTTCTCTTGGCTCTCATCTAGTCCTGAAAAGGAGCTAGGATAGGGCGAGTGTTGACTTCTTTTAGTCTTACTCTCATCGGTGTTATGAAAATAATCCGGAATAGTTAGGCTCAGGCTAGGTTGTAGCCATTTTGCACTTCAACAAATAGTTCGGACCGTAGGTCCTCATCCGAGTTCTTTTTATCTAGAAGTCGGGACAGGTCGAGCTTTCTTTTTGCTCTCATCTAGTCCTGAAAAGGAGCTAGGATAGGCCGAGTGTTGACTTCTTTAGCCGTACTCTCATCGGTGTTGTGAAAACAACCCGGGGGGTCGAGCGTTTTTTGCTCTCATCGGGGTTTGTCCGGGAGGTCGAGCGATTTTTTGCTCTCATCGGGGTTTGCCCGGGGAGTCGAGCGCTTTTTTGCTCTCATCGGGGTTTGCCCGGGGGGTCGAGCGCTTTTTGCTCTCATCGGGGTTTGCCCGGGAAGTCGAGTGCTTTTTTGGACTGTAGGTCCTTATTCGAGTTCCGTACTTCTAGAAGTCAGGATCTGGTTCTGAAAAGAAGCTGGGATACTGTAATCTTTCTTATGAATCTTTGTTGAAGGAAGTAGTACATGTCTAGGCGTAAAATCGTCGTAATTGAGAGATGTGCCATGAATTTTTTATTGGGGCTCCGTCTTCAGACATCAGTTCGTAGGATCCTGGTCCTGTTACTTTTGTTACTATGAAGGGACCTTCCCATGGGCTGAGTAGTTTGTGTCTTCCATCTGGTTTTTGTATTTTCCTGAGAACTAGATCGCCGGCTTGTAAGGTTCTTGGTTGAACGCTTTTATCGTAATATCTTCTCAGTCCTTACATGTATCTTGCTGATTGTAGGGTTGCATTGATTCTCGACTTCTTCTAAGCCGTTGATTTCTAGTCTCCCCGGTTTCCTACGCTTCTCCTTCGTTATATTGCTCAATTTTGGGGGGATGTCCATATTAAGTCTCTGGTAATACGGCTTCGATCCGTATACTAAGAAGAAAGGTGAGTAGCCGGTTGCTTTCGCTTATCCGAGTTCTTAGTCCCCGCACTACTTTGGGTAGTTCATCTATCCATTTTGCTCCGTAATCTTTGAGGTCTTCATATAATCTTGGTTTTAATCCTGCCAAGATGAGTCCGTTGGCTCTTTCTACTTGACCGCTTGCTTGAGGATGAGCCACCGATGCATAGTCAATGTTGAATCCAGCGGTCTTGAGCCCAACTTTTTGAATTCATTAGTCAGAAATGGTGATCCAAGGTCCGTAATTATCCCGTTTGGCATCCCAAATCGTGAATAATTTCTTGGATGAACTCTTGTGCTTTGGCCGAGCTGTATTTTACTAATGGCTTGTATTCTATCCATTTGGTGAACTTGTCGATGGCCACGAAGATGTACTCGAACCCTCCTTTGGATTTCTTAAGTGGTCCGACTTGATCAAGCCCCCAAAGATGAGAACGGCCATGCTTTGGTGGGATGCATATTAGATTGTGAGTTTGAACGTGTGCTTGTCTTGCAAATATTTGACAGCTTTTTGCAGTATTTGACTAGTTCTTCTGGCGTCTTTTAATGCTTTGTTGGCCAATAGAATCCTGATCGAAAAGCTTTTCCGACTAGTGTCCTTGAAGATGCATGATTTCCGCAGCACCAGTGTGCATTTCTAATAATATTTCTTTCCTCTCTGTTGTTGGTACGCATTTCAATAATACGCCCGATGATCTTTGCTCTTTTGTAAAGATTATCTCCTACTAAGATGTAGTTTTTTTTGCTTCTTCCGATTACCCGAGTTGCTTCGTTTTATTTTCGTGTAACTTCTTTTCCTTGATGTAGTCTATGAATACTTGCATCCATGTTGAGTTGTGCAGGCTGATCATTAGAATTTGCTCTTGTTCTCTTCTTCTTCTTCTCGTCTCTTTTTTAAATCGACTTGATAGATGGTTTGTTTAATTCTTTTATAAAAACTCCAGCGGGTACTTTTGCCCTATCTCGAGCCTAGTTTGGCTAACACATCACCGCAACATTTGAATCTCGTAATATATGATGTATTTCTAGACCTTGAAAATTCTTCTAAAGCTTTCGATTTACGTGCAATAGGCATCCATGTTTTCCTTGGTGCAATCCCATTCTTTATTGACTTGGTTGACTACTACTTTTTGAATCTCCGTAGACTAGTAATCTTTTGATTCCAAGTGATGTTGCAACTTGTAGGCCATGGATGAGTGCTTCGTATTCTGTTTCATTGTTGGTAGCTTGCCATAAAATTTGTAGAACATATTTGAGTTGTTTTCCATCGGGTGCGATAAGTAATACTCCTGCTCCTGCTCCTCCTAGTTTTAGAGATCCATCGAAGTACATTTTCCAATGGTCTAGGATGATGTTTGGAGTAGGTTGTTGTATTTCGGTCCATTCCGCACGATGAAGTCGACAATGCTTGAGATTTGATTGCCTTTCTTGGTGCAAATTCTATTTTGAGTGCTCCGAGTTCAACTGCCCATTTGAAATTCGTCCTGTTGAGTCTCGGTTTCTTAGGATGCCCCCGAGTGGAAAATCTGTTACGACGACTACTTTGTGATCTTCAAAATAATGCCCGAGCTTCCTTGAAGTTATAAGTATTGCGTAGAGTAGTTTTTGCACGTGAGGATATCTCACTTTTGATCTTTGTGAGTACTTCACTTATATAGTATACTTGGCCTTTGTACTTTGTAGATGTGTCCTTGTTCTTCTCTTTTTTCGACCACAATAGCCGTGCTTACTACTCAAGTAGTTGCGGTAATGTAGAGCATGAGGTCTTTGTCTTTCTTTGGTGGTACTAATACTGGAGATGTGCTGATGTATGCTTTTAGCTTGTCGAAGGCTTCTTGTGCTTCTTCATTCCGTAAATTTGTTCTTTTTTTAGTAATTTGAAAAAAGGTAAGCCTTTTTCCCCCGTCTAGAGATGAATCTGTTGAGTGCTGCCATGCAACCTTGTTAGTTTCGTAGATCCTTGATATCTGGGCCGGTTGTCCCATGTCGGTTATTGCCTTGATTTGTTTTGTGCTTGCTTCAATTCCTCTTTGGGTGACCGAGAAATCCGAGTAGTTGTCCCGATGATACGCCAAATACATATTTGTTGGGGTTAAGTTTCCACATCCATCTTTTGAGATTGTTGAAAGTTTGTTGTAGATCTTCAATCGGAGAATCTGAGTTCTTTGTTTTTTGACGACTACATCATCTACATATGCTTCCGCGTTCTTTTCCAATTTGATCTCCTAAACAAGTCCGGATTGCTCTTTGGTATGTTGCTCCTGCATTTTTGAGTCCGAAAGACATTGTTTTGTAACAATGAGCGCCGAAAGGTGTAATGAAAGAAGTTTTGCTTTGGTCTTTTTCTTTTAGTGCAATCCGGTGATATCCCGAGTAGCAATCTAGAAAGGATAAGAGAGCTGATCCCGCCGTTGAATCCACTATCCGATCAATTCTTGGTAATCCGAAAAGGGTCCTTTGGGCGGTGTTTGTTAAGGTCCGTGTAGTCGACACACATACGCCATTCATCCGTGTTCTTTTTTTGTGTACCGAGCAGGGATTTGCCAACCGATGCAGGTGTAAGATTTCTTTAATGAACCCTCGCCGCTAGTAGTCGGGCTATTTCTTTTTTATTGCTTCCTTCTTGTCCGGTGAAAAACGTCGTAGTCTTTGTTTGATTGGTCTTGCTCCTTTGTTGACTTCAATTTTGTGCTCGACCAACTCCCTTGGGACTCGGGCATATCTGCTGGTTTCCGTGCAAATATATCCTTGTTGTCCCGTAAGAAGTTGGTGAGCGCGAGTTCCTATTTGATAGGCGGTGTGTGCGCCGATTGTGGCGCTCTTTGATGGATCACTGTTTCGAGATCAATCTTTTTGGTGCCCTCTCCTTCAGTTGTGGTGAGTATACTTTGTTTTTTGGCTTTGTATCTCTAGTTCTTCTCGTTCTTATTTCTGCTATTGCCGAGTTGATTTCACCTTGTACTTTTGAGGATATCTCGTATTGTTTGTACATCGCATTCGTAAGCTCTTTTTAGGTCTCCTCTCGAGAGAGTACTCCGTGTGGTCCCGGCATCTTGAGTAGTAGATATGGATAGTGTGGTATAGCCAAGAATTTCGCTAGTGCTAGTCTTCCTAATATCGCATGATATGATGATTCAAAATCTGCAACTTCAAATTTGATGAGTTCTGTCCTGTAATTTGTGGGAGTTCCAAATGTTACTGGAAGTGTAATCTGTCCCAAGAGGCATAGCTGGTCTCCCGGGTACTATCCCATAGAAAGGTACGCTTGTAGGTGTGATCATTTTTGAGAATTCTGTTCCCATTTTCTTCAGGGTGTCTGCAAATATGATGTTGAGTCCTGCCCCCCCATCGATGAGTACTTTGGTTACTGTTATGGCGGCGATTGTTGGTCCGAGTACTAATGGATATAGCCCTGCGTTCCCAACACTTGTCCATTGGTCTTCCCGTGAGAACTGAATTGGATATTGTGACCGGTTTAAATATCCGGGTGTTCTTTGGCTCTGGCTGCCATGGTTGTTCGCCGGGCAAGCTTGTCTTCTTGTTTACTCCTAGAACCGGGTACTCCCGAGAATATTATCGATATTTGTTGCTTTGGATTTTGAAAACCGTTATCGGTTGTGTTGTCTTCTTCTTTTTTCTCTTTGTTTTCTTCCTTGTCTTGTTTGTCCTTTCTCATATATTTTTTTCTTGAAAGATGCGACACTCTCCCATTGGGTGGATTCCTGTTGGATGATAGATGCATTTCATATTTTCGAGGTCTTCAAATCTTCTTACCGGGTAGAATTTCTTTCTTTCGGTGGATGCCACCATGTTATCGAAATATCTCTTTTTTGTTGTGGAATTCTTGTCTGTTGTCTTGAATGTTCCATCTTCTTGAGTTGTCTTGATACCTTGAGTTATCCCGGTATCTCGAGTTGTCTTGATAACCCGAATTGTTTTGGTTGTTCCATCTTGTGTTGTTTTGATCGCTCGAAGTTGTTTCTTCCGTGCGTGTTGTTTCTTCTTTCCGAGTTGTTTACGTTTGTCCGGAAATCTTTCTCTTGTCTTCTCTTCTGCTGTAATCATCTTTTCAATCGTTCTTTTGAACTCCTCGTTTGTTCGAGGGTTTTCCTTGCGTAAATCGTGAAACATCCATCTTACTTTTAAACCGTATGAAAATGCTTCTATTACTTCTCTCTCGGTGATGTCATGTACTTGTGCTCGAGTTCTCCAAATCTTCTATAGAAGTCTCTGAGAGGCTTTCTCCCGGATTTTGCTTTAAACCTTTCAACTCGGCTTGTGTTATTGGGTGGATCAAGATCTACGCAAAATTCTCGCAAAATGCTTTTTGGAGGTCGCCCCATGCTTTGATAGATCCGGTCGTAACTTATCGAACCACTTTGGAGTGGTAATGTTTCCGGGGCCATTGGGAAAAATAGTGCTTTTATATCACCATTGCATTGGCTCGATCTTGCCGTCATATTTTGAATGATTGGATGGTTTGAATTTGTGAGGTAGTTTGACTTGTGAGTAGTCTTCCTGCTGAAGCAAGGAAACCTATCGGATACTTTTTCTGTCTGTAGTCGAATCGCCTTTGCCGTCGTATCTTGAAATAATTACGTGGGGGACTTAAGGGGTGGTGTCGGAGATCTTCCCCTGTTTTCCCCCTTTTTTTCGTCCCAATCGTGATGAGGTTGAGTTCTTCTCTCGATGATTTGGAGTTGATAATCTTTCGAAAGCGGAAATCCTCCGAGTTCTTTGACTTGTCTGCTCGGATGGTATGTGTCGGGGAGGTACTCGGTCGTCTTGTATCCTTTGCGCGGTATCTCTGAGTAAACTTCTAAGCCTGGCTTGTTCTTCACTTGGTCGTTGTATGGCGTCAATTTCGTTAATTAATTCTTGTATCTTGTTGATAGGATCAAGCCTTGTCCTTGCCGCAGTTCGTCTTTCTTCGGCTTCTTTTTCAGCTCTTTTTTTATTGTACTCGGCTAGCTCTTCTTCATATTTGTGCCATGCTTCTCTTCGCTCATGAACTCGGTTCCTTCTTCCTCCTTTTTTCTTGTTTCTTCTTTCTCTTGCTGCTTTCTGGCTGTCAGTCTCTCCTTCTCTTGTGACGGAATTTGCTGGAATATCAGCTTCTGATTCTTCTGAAGATCTGTAGTCGGGTTGGACTGGTGGTACTAGAGGTTGCCTTATCATGAAGACTTCTTCGTGCGTATTGGGTGGATGGTCGAGTTCTTCTCCTTCTAGAGGTTTACCGTATTGAAAAGGAAGGAAGGTAGAGAACTTATCTTGTTTGAAGATTTCCCATTGGTCGAGGTTGTAAGATTCCATTGCTTTCTGAGTGATATTCTGATATATCCGTGCTGAGTTGTTGAAGCCGTAGTGAAAAGAACTCGGTTTGTCTTGTATATTTGGGTCTTCAGCTTCCTCTGTGAGCTTGAGTCTTGAAAAAATTTCTTGTATCTTCGGCTCTGATTCTCGAAGTAGTCGACCATGGAGAATTCCTTGTTCGTCTGCTTCGCAGACCCAGCTTCCGGAAATGAAGGTTGATCCCGCCGAAAAAATCATCATATGTAGGTCCGTCGAGCCTTTGACGTTGATTTCGCCGCAAGCCCCTACCTGGCGCGCCAGCTGTCGGTGTTTGACCACCGATAGCCTGCCACGGGGTTCCCGTAGTAATTGATTCGGACCTCGGCGAACGACTAGAACTCGGCGGTTTCACGCAAGAGACACACGGTTTATCCTGGTTCGAGCCCTCGTCGTCGAGTAAAAGCTCTACTCCAGTCGGCCTTGGCCTTTTGCGTTGGATTGATGTATGATTGTGCGTTGTTCGTCCGTTACAAAAGAGGGTGCTCTGGCTCCTTTTTATAAGAGGAAAAGAGCCAGAGCTATGGTTTCTAATCCTAGTCGGATCCATAGGAAGTGTTATGTTCTGATTACAGAGGTTACTTTCTATTCGTCTAACTAGGATGGTCCGTATTCTACTCAGATCCGTCCTTCTTGCCCTTGTCCTGACGAGAGCCGTGCTGGTGGATAGCCGTCTATGTCCCGTATCGACACCATTGCAGCATGTAAAGTGGTGGTGCTCAAATACGTGGTAGGACCCAAGCTTTTTGAGGCACCGGTTAACACTATGAAAGGCCTTATATAGGCCTCCTCTAGGCCCACGTATCCTCTATCGGATCAAAAGACTCAAAGCTAATTTCAATATTCTGGTGCACGATTGATGATGATCACACGGGCACACCTCATCCAGGATGAGTGGGTATATTTTAAAATTAAGTCATCATCAATGACACGTACTCTACCATTAAATATAATAATATTGACCATCAAGAAAATACAATGACACAAATCGTGGATGACCAAAATTCAATGAGTAGCTCAGTTCAAGAATGTAAATATATTAGTAGTCAAATCATTACTTTTTATTTACTCGGAGATAGCAGCAATATACAACACACTCGCACACTCGGGATTACAATAGTGACACCAAAAGAAGCGAAATAAAAAAAGGAAAAAGGAAAAAAAATATGACAAGGTTTAATTCATTACAATCATAAAGGAGAAAATCAATAAATAACACTGCTCACAGTTTTGGAACGAACTTCCTTCGTGGAAAAAGAAAGAAAAAACTTGGGGAATGTGGACCAGCAGGCGTAGCAAGAGAGCTAGTTTGGCGGCTGCAGACTGCAGTATCAATTGGCTCCTGCCGCAGATCCTCCGCCCACACCGGGGTCTCTCGACCTGATCTCAACGGGCTGCAATACAACAAGAACAAAAAAAAAAAAAAAAAAACCCGGGCAAAGTACGTTCGTTAGTTCGGTAACCTAAAACAAAACCTTGCACTTGCACGTTACACTAACAATCGACAACAAACAAACTGAGAGACTCTCTGAGAGACGAGATTGTGCATGGAGCAGGAACCTTGTGGACATTTGGCAGCTTGGTGGCCTCTGGCACATCCTTACTGCCGTCTCTGCCGGCGGCGGTGCCACAGCCGCCGCAGCCGGTGACGCGGTCGACGAGGCCCAGGAACTTGTCCTTGAGCTGAGCCACGAAGCTCGCCATCAAGCGTACTCGTACGTGTAGCAGCAGCTAGCAATGGACGGAGCAGCACTAGCTAGTGCTAGTCTGCTAGTAGAACGGACGGGGTGGGCGTGTGTGCGACAAGCGACTACCTTAGCTCAGTTGGTTGCCTTGCTCTCTCTAGCCACTGGGGCTCGTGCTGTGCGAGTGCTAGAGGCCATCGCCGGGCGTGCGATTTTATACACGCCGTGGCAACTCACCAAACACGTCAGTCAGGTTTGGCCATGACATTGAGATTGACAGAGCAGAATATACTCGATTATCCTGCCTCGCCTTTCGGATTTCAGACCGCCGTTTATTGTTACTTTTAGCCAAGCTCGCACGCATGTCACGCCTGCGATCGAGTAATCGCGCTGCGCCCATTCCGTGCCATGATTACTCTCACCACTACGGGTTGGCAGCACTGGCACTATATCATTTTTTTAGTTTCCTTTTTTTTAAAAAAAGTAGGACCTTTGTATTATATGACTATAACGTAATGAGCCTGAAACATTGGTCACATTGTTGATCCGTAAGCATTGTTTTAGAGGAAGCTGTAAGCGTGTTGGACCCAAAGCTATAATGCACTGTGCCTTTTCCGCGTAATGCTAATCATAACATGGGCCAAGACCCAACTACTTACACGGGCCCACAGCCCAGCACGACCCAACACCCCTCTTTCCACTACTACAAAAATCATTTTTTGCTGGCACCTTGATTTTTTTTCCACATCGGTTCACTATATCCCGACGCCAAGACAAAAAAATAAGGTGGGCCCAAGAAGAGAACCGCCTGTGTAAAACCATTTACACAGGCGGCTCTCTTAAATCTGCCCGCTTTGTGTAAATAGTTGTATTTACACAGCGGTTCACAATACCAACCGCTTTGTGTAAATACAATTTACAGGCGGGCCGACATTACAAACCGCCTTGTGTAAATACAGCTATTTACACAAAGGCAGATTTAAGAGAGCCGCTGTGTAAATTGTTTTACACAAAGCGATTCTCCTTACCAACCGCCTGTGTTAATACCGATATAAATTCCCTTCTTCTACCTCCGGACAAGAACAAGCATTACTCCGTCTTTGTGTGCACAAGGGCGGACAGAGAAGTGGCGATTCCAAGGGGGGAGGGTTTTGAACTTCATTTCTTTGGTGAGAAACTTTCAAAAGGTTAGTTGTTGTTGTTGCCGCTATTTTTTTAGTGATTCATTGGTTCAATTCTTGTATTGGAGGTGCTCTAAATCTAGGGTTAGGGTTAGGGTTCATAGCTAGGGCAAGAGAGAGAGAGAGTTTTAGCTATTTTTTTTTAAATTTACAGTAAATTGTATCTGTTGCTCGGATTATAAAAAAAAAATACTTATTAGAATTCTAGGTTTATTAATTTGGGTTAGTTAGTATTTTATGTACTTAGAGTTAGTTGGTATCTTATTTACTTAAGGTTTGTTAATTAGGGTTTCTTATTATTGCTTATACTTATGGTTTGTTAATCAAGATGCCATCTCTATTTATTAATTAGAGTTAGTTAGTATTTTATGTACTTAGGGTTAGTGAATTAATTTAGTTAGTAATTAATGGTTTATCAATTAGAGTTAGTTAGTATTTTATGTACTTAGAGATTATTAATTATGATTTATTATTATTGCTTACACTTAGGGTTTGTTAATCAAGATGTAGGGTTTGTTAATCAAGATACCATCTCCATTTATTAATTAGGGTTAGTTAGTATTTTATGTACTTAGAGTTTATTAATTAGGGTTTGTTATTATTGCTTATATTTAGGATTTGGTAATCATGATGCCATCTTCATTTATTAGTTATGGTTAGTTAGTATTTCATGTACTTAGGGTTAGTGAATTAATTTAGTTAGTAATTAATGGTTCATTAATTAGGGTTAGTTAGTATTTTATGTACTTAGGGTTTGTTAATTTGAGTTTGTTATTATTGCTTATACCTAGGGTTTGTTAATCATGATGCCACCTCTGTTTAATTAATTCTTATAATTATAAAAATAAGTGACATACAATATTTTCTTAACTAATTACGTATAAATATGGAGAGGTCATTATGGATGTATAACTTATCAAGATTAGACCCATCATATGTAGTGGAGGTCCAAAAATTTATTGATACCGTGAAGATACATGCTCGAGAGAACAAAGGCGAAGCACATATGTTGTCCATGCCAGATCGTAAAAAATATTGTGGTATTTGACAATGTGGAAGCAATCCATTCTCATCCGGTTTTGCGTGAGGATTTATGGAGGACTACTTGATTTGGACAAAACATGGTGAGGGTAGTTCTACACCTTATATGCGGACAACCGACAACACCGCAAGTAACATCAATGTGGAGGGTCCAAAGCCATATCTCAATGAATGTGATGCTATGCCGATTTCAATGAAACCCATCATACTATGCAAGATGTCAATCAAACTTATAATGCTACGTCCGATGTCAATGAAACTCAAAGATGCTAACACCGATGCCATTGAAGATGCAGATTTCTTAGAGGCAATAATGAACCGTTGTGTGGATCCATCAATATTCTTTATGAAGCGAATGGAGGCCTTGAAGAAGGCAGCAGAGGAGCCTTTGTACGACGAGTCGAAAGGTTGTTCCGCAGAGTGGTCGACACTACGGGTTGTTCTTCGCTTTTTGACGATTAAGGCTAGATATGGTTGGTCCGATGCTAGCTTCAATGATTTATTGCGTGTACTTGGAGACCTTCTTCCTAAGGAGAACAAAGTGCCTGCTAACACGTACTATGCAAAGAAGCTAGTTAGTCCACTTACGATGGGTGTTGAGAAGATCCACGCATGTAGAAATCATTGTATTCTATATCGGGGTGATCAAGATAAAGACTTAGACAAATTTGTCCAAACGTGGTGCTAGTAGGTACAAGACGAATAAAGATTATCGAGAGGAAGAGAATGCAGCCTCTGTTTCTTCAGGGGAGGAAGCGAAAGAAGACCCAAACAAAGACTCAACAAGACAAACGCTCAAAGCCCACTAGCAATATCGGCGTGGACTATTATGCGTTGAGAAGAATTCTGCATTGGTGATATGGTATCTCCCCGTGGTTGATCGTTTGAGATGTTTATTTGCAAACCCCGATGATGCGTAACTTATGATCCGGCATGCTTCGATGAAAGGAAAGATGATGGAAAGTTACGACATCCACCGATGCAAAGCAATGGCAAGAATTCGATAAGAAATATCCGCACTTTGCCGAGGATCCACGAAATGTAAGGTTTGCTCGAGTACCGATGGAATGAATCCATTTGCCGAGAGGAGCAAAGACGCCAAACACATGGCCGTGATCATGACAATATACAACCTTCCTTCATGGGTGTGTCAAAAAAGAAAATATCTTTTGCTAACCATTCTTATTTCTGGACCTACACAACCTGGAGTTGATATGGATGTATTTCTAGAGCCCTTAATGCAAGAGATGCAAATACTATGGGAAGTTGGTGTGAAAATGATCGATGCATTCCGTAAAGAGACATTCACACCGAGAGCAATTATTATTGTCACAATTAATGATTATCCTGCTCTTTTCTCATTATCGAGGCAGTTCAAGGGAAAGGTTGGTTGTGTAGAGTGCATAGATGGAACATGGCACGTGTCTCTTCCTCCATCTAACAAGATAGTGTACATGAGGCATAGGAGGTGGCTACCGGCAGGCCATAAGTACCGCTTACAAAAGATGAATAAGTACTTTGACAATATGGATGAATCAAAATCTACCGCTCCATCGGGTTATAGTAAAGGGCACAGAGTGTATAAGATAGTTGAGAATATCAAGTTTGTGTTTGGAAAAAAAGACCAAAGATGGGAAACCAAGAAAGGTTGTGAAGGTAAATGAGGGGGACACATTCAAGAAGAAGTCTATTTTTTTTAAGTACTTATCATACCGGAAAGACTTAGACGCATTTATTATGCGATCGATGGTATGCATGTTCGAAGAATGTGTTTGACAAATAGTAGTTGGAACATTGCTAGACATAAAGAGCAAGACAAAGGAAGGTCTCAATTCACGTTTGGACATGCAACATTTAAAGATCGAAAAAGAACTTCACCCTGTACTCCTAGAGAATGGGAAGTACCATCTACCGACACGACAAGCTATAACCCGAACAGAGAGGGAGAAACATGCAATGTGTGTGTGGTTGAAGAATTTAAAAGTTCCATCTGGTTTTACGCTCTAACATAAGGAGTCTTGTTTCGATGAAAGACCTTACACTCACCAACTACAACTCACATGATTGTCATGTAATGCTGACCACTTTTCTTCCTATTGCCATCGGGGCTATAAATCCAAAGTGTTCTTAAAGATGGCAATCACACGGTTGTGCTACTTCTTCAATAAGATATCCGAGAAGGTAATTATCCGTGATGAGTTAGAGTCCCTACAGAAATTTGCTGCAGAGACATTGAGCCGCTTAGAGATGTGCTTTCCCCCATCGTTCTTTTGATATCATGGTACACCTTATTATTCATTTGGTGCCTCAAATTGAGGCATTGGGTCCCATGTATTTCCATGAAATGTGGACGTATGAGCGTTTCATGTCATTATTGAATAGCTATATGTCAAATCGTGCTCATCCGGAGGGTTCCATGATAGAGGCATACACTACGAAAGAGGCCATTGAGTCCGGAGGACCATTATGTAATAATCTCCTAAAAGACCAAGTATCAATTGGTTTGCCTCCGTTGCGACATGAGGGAAGGCTTGGTGGACGAGGGAGGATGGGACGGAAATCATTCATCCCACTAGATTACAACATAGTCCTAGAGGTACATTACAAAGATACTACAACAACTCATAATAATGGACCCATTCACCAAGCAAACATGAAAGAGCTTCGTGAGAAGAATCCGGGATGCACAAATGACCGGATACACAAGGAACACAAGCATCGCTTCACCGCATGGCTAAAGAATTTGGACATGACGGATGAATCGAAAAACCATCAAGATTTTAGCGTCCGGACCATCAAGCCGAGGTCATATCATGGCGAGCTATGACATTAGTGGCTTCACATTTTCCACCAGTTTTAGGGACACCAAGCGCATGGCACGAGAATAGTGGCGTTCGATGTGAGGTCAGATGATACAACCGGTAAAGAAACTACATACTTTGGATTCATTGATGACATATGGGAGGTTGAATATGGTCCACGCCCGCAGATTCCTCGTGTTCCGATGTCGATGGGTTCAAGATAAACATGTCACCGAGATAACTATGGCCGAGAGTTCTTGATCTAAGTAAAGTAGGTTACAAAGATGATCCGTGGATCCTTGCTAACCGTCTTTGCATGTGTGTTCTATGTGGAACAAATTCTATCTACGAATGAAAAGAAAAGTACCAAAAAGCCAAAGCACGTAGCAATCCCCCGGAAAGCAACAAATTGTAGGAGTTGATGGTGTAATGGATTTAGAGGATGTTAACCAGGTTTAGCGAAATGTCTCTTTTTACAAACTTTGAAGAAAAGATCAAAAATGTAGAAAAAAGTATCCCGCAAACCTCTTTTTGCCCAGGTGCGACATGATGGACAAGGAAGGACTGTAGCACGCTAGATTGTTTATCATGTAACTCATGTATCACTTATCATTTGTACCTAATGCTACTCTTTCTTATTAAGCAAAAAGATGATTAGTACAGACGGGGTCACCGTGACCCCCAAAGTGTTCTATGTGGTTATAATGCTACTCTTTCTTATTAAGCAAGATGTTTACATTTCCTCTTGTTGTATACCTTTAGACTATGATATTATTTTCTAACTTAATTAATTCACAAACCCTAGGTACATACAATTTTAACTAACCCTAATTAACAAACCCTTAATTAATAACTTAATTAATTCACAAACCCTAGGTACATACAATATTAACTAACTCTAATTAACAAACCCTTAAATAATAACTTAATTAATTCACTAACACTAGGTACATGAAATAATATCTAACTCTAATTAACAAACCTTTAATCAATAGCTTAATTAATTCACTAACACTAGGTACATGAAATATTAAATAACCCTAAGTACATGAAATATTAACTAACTCTAATTAACAAACCCTTAATTAATAACTTAATTAATTCACAAACCCTAGGTAGATACAATATTAACTAACTCTAATTAACAAACCTTTAATCAATAGCTTAATTAATTCACAAACCCTAGGTACATAAAATAATATGTAACTCTAATTCACAAACCTTTAATCTAACCCTAATCAATAGCTTAATTAATTCACAAACCCTAAGAATAGGGAATAATAATAACCTACGCTTGGTATTGGAAAAAATATTAAAATGTCATTGGCGAGCCGCCTGTCTTGTCCCGCGCAGTACAAAGCGGTTGTCTTAGAGAGCCGCTTGTACTATTAAATTAGTACAGGCGGCTCACATTGACCACCGCTTTGTGTTAATCTTTTTTTCAGGCGGTGGTCAATGTGACCCGCCTGTATAAACCCAAACGCATATATAGCCATTCGCGCGGGACGCGAAATTTTCTAAGTCCGGTGGCGCGTTGATTTCTGACACAGTGACCCGTCAAAGGCTGCCGAAATTCGCCGAGCCGCCACCTCTCGCCTGCCGCCGCCCGCCCCGGTCCTCCCCCGGCCCGCGCGGCTTCCCCTCGCGACCCGCCGCTCGCCGCTGCCCAGCGCGACCGCCGCCCAGCCCCGGGCCCGCCGCGGACCACATCGGACCCCTCCTTCTCCGCCCGGACCGCCGCGCCCCGCCCCGTAATCGCCGTGCGCCCCGTGACGCCGCCGGACCCCCGCCTTCTCCCGCCCGGACCGCCGCGCCGCTTCTCCCTTGCCGCCGGGGGCGCCGCCACCGCTTTGCCCTGCCCGGGCGGGGCCAGCAGCAGCCAGTGGGCCTTTGCTTTGGGCCCTATTGGGCTGGGCAGCCGCCTCGGCCGGCCGGGTCGCTTTTTTTTTTTTTTTTGGTTTTTGTTAATTGTTAATTAATTATTAGTATTATAGTTTAGGGTTTTCCAACCACTAATTAGTAACTAATTAAGGTTAATTACAGTTTATTAATAATAGTTAGTAATATTTTTGTTAGGTTTGTTAATAATAATAATTAGTAATACATTGTTTGTTAGGGTTTGTTAATAATAAATGTTAGTATTTTAGAGTATGTTAATTAGAGTATATTATTAATACTTAGTAATTGTTAATAATACTTAGTAGGGTTATTTGTTAGGGTTTGTTAATAATAGTAAGTAGGGTTTTTTGTTAGGATTTTGTGTTTTTGTTAATTTAGTTAGTAATTTAGTTAGTAATTTAGTTAATAATTACAAATATTTTTTGTTAGAGTTTATTAATAATAGTTAGAGTTTATTAATAATAGTTAATAATTACAAATATTTACTTATATTCCATGGTTATACTTAGAGTATATACTTGTATTCCATGTTTACACTTATGTATACTTGGGTTTGCAAATTAGTGTTACTTGATAAGTTATTATTATTTCATGTATACTTTGGGTTTTCACATTAGTGTTAGTTGATAAGGTTTGTTAATAATAGGTTCGCTAATTAATTAGGCTATGTAATTAGAGTATATACTTGTATTCCATGTTTACACTTATATTCCGTGGTTATACTTATATTTCATGCGGATGAGTACTCCATCAAATGCCGAGCAAGCCGATGCCCGATAGATGAGGCGGGATCGACTCCTCCGGATCCGAACCTTATAGGAGCCCGAGCGTATCACCACGTGAATCTCCTAGAGCTAAGAAGGCCCGTCTTGAGTTGGAACGTGACCCTAATTACGAGCCCGAAGATGAGCCATTATTGGATGATGAGGTATATATGCTCGTAGATTGTCTATACGAGAGAATAATACAAGTGTATGTATGTACCTAACAATTGAATTGACAGGAGGTGCTCTCTCAAGTTGATGCCGAAATGGAGGCGAGTCACAAGATGTTCGAGAAAGGACACGGCGCCTCAAACGACCCAGGGACATCCTCCGAGCGAAGAAGTACAAAGAAAAAAAGAGTGATCGGGCACGAGGAGATAGAGGAAGAAATAGATTTCGGAAGAAGTTTATAGGATCACGAGAGGTTAGCCCGAAAGGAGAGCCCTTAGCACCTCTAGAGGCGCTACCTAAATTTAGGGCCGCCATTGGATGGTTAGTAAAGGAAGAATTTGATATCTCCCGGAGTGATTGGAGTATGGTGCCCGAAGGAAAGAGGAAGAATTGTTGGACTCGATTGTGCACTAAGTTCATTTTCCCGAGGGAACGAAGGTTTGGTGAAGGGTCATGTCATGAAGCGATTGTGCAATATCATTCGGAATTATAGGCACGATATGAATAAAAAGTGGTGCCGATGGGGCGGGACCCGGCGAAGCGATACCCTATCACAAAATGAACAAGGGGCACGTTTTTAGTAAAAATAAAAACTCCGATGACTCCAAGGCTAAGAGCCAAGCCGCCTCGGAACTTGCGAAGAAGAACATTTACCATCACCACCTCGGCACCGGGTGGCTACAAGACCAAGATTCCTAAATGGAGGGCGTAAGACGAAGCAAAGAGGAGAGAGGGCAAGTTGGCATTGACCGATATAGTGCGAGCGAAGTGCGAATTGGCTTCGCGCTCGGAGGCAAACACCGATGAGAGCGATGAGATCTCTGTCCCGATGAGATCAAGCCGATTGCCGAGAAGGTTTTGGAAGCAACAAACTGGAAAAGACATGTGCCTTCAAGTCACGAGAGGGAGAGGGACACCTTTCCCATGCTCTAGGTAACAGAATTATATTTTCCATTTTGTTCGAGTAAAATAGAAATCAACACCGACATGAAATATTTTGTTGTAGGTAACCCCGAGCATCCAAAGCCGTATGCGGCGTCTCATCGAGAACCACACGGAAAGAAGGGTTTGGCGAAGAGTGGAAAGCCATATATAAGAAAAGAGAACGACATAAGATGGATATGAAGAATTTTTTTTTGAGCGGCGAGCCGCCCAAAAGTTTAAGGATTTGATGGAAGATTTCGTGAAAAACCACGATCCTGAAGTGATGAAGCGGTTGGCGGGGCAAGATGTGCGCTCAACGATGTCATCACAAGCTCCTTCATGTATGCGGCTGTCCCGGCTCAACCCTTGGGTAGCCGGGGGAGATGGCCACACAATCTATGCTATTTCCAAGCGGTATAGCGTCAACATCAAATCCGCACCATTATCCAGGTTGACGATATTGATAAACCTTGGCCTTGCTCATTGCTAATTGGATATGGCCTCGGGAATCGGCATACAAAGCAAGTGGCCACGGGATATGCTATACCGGGCGTAGGTTCCATGGTGTCGAGATGGAATCGGCATACTGCGGGGTCGAAGTGTTGACGGTCGAGAGTGGATATGAAGGCGACTTCATCGACATTCCGACCTCCGAGGGTATAGAGAAGCTTGGACAAGCAATCAAGAACTTCATACAATGGCCGAGGCGGTGCGTAAGGTTGATTGATCCACCAACGGCACCCTCTCCACCAGTGCATGAAGCATCCCAAGAGGCCGAAACAAGTCGACAATCACCATCGCCAATGCATGCTCCAGCATCTCCATACATTTATGAGCCACCGTCGTCATCCCCAATACATGATCTATCATTCTCATTTGGATGAGCTCGAGGGGCCAGTAGAGACATGCACGCCCGGCGGACTCCTCCGACCAAGAAGGACACGACACCGGAAAAAGAGGTAGAGCAAACTCCTCCGCAAGCACCAAAGCGAGAATGAAGATGAGCAAACTCCCCGCCACCACCAAAGCATAAGAAAGCAGAGAAAACTCCCCCACAAGCACCGGCCACCAAGAAGAGGAAATTTCCAATTCCAAAATTGGTTTCTCCCTATGAGCCAAAAAAGGGGAAAGCGGTAGCACGGCTCTATTTCTGAAAGGGCTTGGAAAGCGTGGACGGACACGAGTCATTGAGCTCGAACCGAATCACGAGAATAAAGGAAGCCACCCGCCCAAGCGGTGGCCGTGCCACCAACAAAGGAAGCCCCAAGTGGCGATGTACATGTCGAACCGCCATCGGATGCACCATTGACCCTTAAGGATATAAGAAAGCCAACGGTTGATGATTATGTCAATGTCCCCCGTGACTATATGCCCGGGAAGGCCTATGCTTTGCAATGGACGGTGCTTGAAAAGGGTCCATGGGCGATAAAAAGGTTTCATGGCCGGTACATGAGAGCGGTGAATCTTGGCTTTGCATGCGATTAGTGTTGATATACCAGCCAGGCGTGTTTGCTAATCGACACGGAAAGAAGCGGGGCATTTGTTACCTTCGATGACATGCACCTCTTGTTGAACTATAGAAAACTTGACGTCCAACTCATTACAATCGGTGCCTGTAAGTATCACTCATGCACACACATTGTTATTATTAAATTTGGAATGTGATAAACTCTAATATGTGGATGTTGTATGTAGTTTGCAAGACCACGGCGAGAGATCGTTAACTACGAGGATCGATGGTCGGTTACCCGAGTCCAATCGGGTTACAAGAAAATATGCACAAATTTGTACTTACAAATGAAGATAGAGCAAAGATAGAGAAGGACAAAACACGGAACAATTTGCGGGGAGGCTGTAAAGAAATTGCAACAAAAATACGAGGGGCGAATATGCCCTCTATATCGGTAGAGCAATGCTTTGAGATATAGGTACAGGGGATTTTATATTGGCACCCTACAACTTTGGGTAAGCGTGACCTCGTATACGTACTTCAAATTATCGTGTTAACCCTAAATACATGTGTCGCTCACTCGTTTATTCATGCAGTGACCATTGGATTGTTTTTTATATTTATCCATTCGAAGGGAAGGTGCTTGTCCTAGACTCCTTACATTATCCTCCTGAGTCGTATCAACCATTCTTGGTTCAATTAGAAAGGTGAGCCAACATGCGACTATATTCGTACTTATATGATTTAGAGTCTCTAAATAACTTTAGTGTTTTATATTCCATAACTATTTAGGGCATGGCGGTTTTATAAGAAACAAAAAGGACCGGTCGACGACGCCCATAAAAGATCCTAGTGTACCGTTGACGATACAACACCATTATCCGGTAAAGTTGTCTAAACACATATCATCATTTAAATAATACACGAGGCATGACAATTTTAAAATAATCATTGCTCATTACATAGTGCCACAAGCAACCACACGATCGGTCTATTGTGGATACTACGTGTGTGAGTTTATAAAGGCGGCCGAGGGACGATACGTCGGGGACAAAAATATGGTAAATAATATCTATGTATGAAGTTGTCTCATTAAAGTTGCAAATATTAATATTGGACATGTGTCAATGATGCTTTTAAACTTTGCTTCCAGTAGAAACGAAAGGAAAGGGCGTGCCCTTTACAATGTCCACTATGAAAAATATAGTGACAGATTTGTGCGGTTTCATTATGAGAGAAATAATTCCAAGTAAAGGAGCATATTTTGATGAAGAGGGGGATTTAGCAAGTGATAGGTTTAGAGCGCCCAGACCTAGCAGTCTAAATTTGAAACGAAATGACATGTAACACTACAAGGTTGTGCAGATAACATGCATTGACGTGTATATATGTAATTTTATGGTTAATGTTTGATTCTATGTGTATATATCTATAATATTAATATGTGTTGTATATATGATGCAATTTTATAGTTCATGTTTGCATATCTTATATATATATATATATATATATATATATATATATATATATAGCACAGTGTGGAGGCAAATATTAATTTTTGAAACAAAAAAAATTAATTACAGGCGGCTCACAGCGTGAAACGCCAAAGTGAAAATTTGTTTTTCACAGGCGGCTCACATTGTCGGCCGCCCTATTTACTGAGGCGGTGACAATGTGAGCCGCTGTGAAAACCAAATTTTCACCGGGCGGCTCACGCCGTGTGCCGCTTTGTCTTGTGGGCGATTAGTACTTGACCCCTAGTGCGAGGCGGTGGGCTCGGCCGCTTTGTACAAAATGCCTCTAGCGCCGCCTGTAGAAAGGTTTTCTGTAGTAGTGTTCGTAATATCCCTTTGCCGCTCTTGCTAGTTGCTACACACACAGCTGACGGGTGACGGCTCCGAATGATCAATGCCGCAGAGCGGCATAGGTAAAATCTTCTTCTACAGACCAGATTGCTTGAAAGAAGCACATCTGATCGGACTCTTTTGGCTTAGGTCAAATCTCCAAAGACTCATCGTTAATATTGATTGCAACGCTCCCACCTGATATAAAAGCTGCACCCAAGACATCCTGCCAAGCGTTTACGAGGACATCCTCGTAAATTACTATATATTAGGTTAATAAGTAGAGATGGTTATCGGGCCAAGGTCTATTAGCAATTGTAAGCCTCTCTATATAAGAAAGAACCATTAATGAGACAGGTAAGCAAGTTTAGGGTTTAACCTATATCTCTTTTCTTCCTCTCTTCTCTTCTCGTAATGCCACTTCTTCTTCTTCTTCTTCTTATTCTTCTTCTTCTCTCTTCCACCGCCGCTTCTGCTTCTCAGATCGCCGCCGCTTGCGCCACCACCGCCGTAATGCACACCGCCGCCGCTTCGCTTCGTTGTCGCTGCGCCATCGCCACCGTAATGCACACTGCCGCCGCCGTCGCCATCCCTGTCGCGCCGCCACCGACACCACCCTGGCCGCCGTCAATCGCAACGCCTCGCCACCGTGATCTATGCCGACATATGCGCCGTCCTTCACGGATTCACAGTCATCCTGTCTAGAATCCCTGTGATATGTCCCACGGAACCCTAATTTTCTATCGCCAGATTCTCGAGAAGTTTAGGACCGTGACACATCCACTTAAGAGAGAAAACTTTCATCCGCATTGTTTGCGGTAAGAAAGGCCATCTCACTTTATCGTAAGCCTTTTCGAAATCTATTTTATTTTAAAAATAACCCCACTTTGCTTTTTATGATGCAACTCATTAATTGTCTCATGCAAAATGACGACTCCCTCTAGGATGTTGTGTCCTTGCATAAAGGCACTTTGAGTTGGACCAACTATATGATCTGCTATTGAGTTCATTCTAATGGCTGTCGCTTTAGTGAAAATTTTGAAGCTAACATTTAGTAAGTAAATTGATCAATATTGTTGAATTCTAGTAGCTTCTTGGACTTTCGGAATTAGACATGACAACAAAGTTAAGACTAAAAGAGCAGTAACGTGAACATTTGCATCTACTGATAAGATAGAGAGTTGGAGTTGCTCTATGCAAGCACATATAACCTACTCGCTAATTTTATTGGCCTTCTCTAGGCCCACACATCCCCTACTGGATCACAAGCCCCAAAGCCATTTTCAATAGGGATGTTGTAAAACCTCACTTTGATCAGTATCATTTGTCCTTTGGAATTTTTTGATTAATTGCTAAACTAGTTATAGGGTAAGCCCAATTAATCCAACAGGTGAGGCAACTCCGCTGGTAAATGAAAATTGTTCTCTATATATTTTCATCCTTCAATTGTTTTCTATATCTTGCGAATGACAATATTACGAGACCTAATTAAAGCTCTTGTATGATATTTTGGTCAAAAATTCTATTTATATCAATAAAGAAAGATATAGAGAGTTGGAGTTGCTCTATGCAAGCACACATACAATATAATCTAGAGATATTTACATGTATGACTTTAAAAAATACGTTTTTCTTATGTGGCCCTTTTTTAAACTTACCAGTATATGTTCCAAAAATGAAATTTCCTATAGAATGAAGAGAATTTTTTGAGACCATACATGTAAGTTCAAGAACAAAAAAACAAACCAATTTTATTGGCCTCCTCTGGGACCATGTATTCCCTACCGGATCACAAGGCCCAAAGCCAATTTCGATATAGGATGTGGTAAAAGTAAAACCTTACTCCTCCGAAAGACAAGATCCTTCGCTTAGACATGGTGCATGATTGATGATGATCGTGCACGCACAGCTTATCCAGGATGAGCGGGTATATATATTTTAAAATTGAAGAAGCGATCATCAATGGCAGTGATATACTGACCAAGTGACCATAAAAAAATACAAGCACGCATCTTTATTTAATAATAATATACTCAAATCCGAATGAACAAAATTCAAAGAGTAGCGCTCAGTTAAGAATGGAAATATATTAGTCAAATCATTAATTTTTATTTACATGGAGATAGCAAAGATACAACAGGTACACTCGCACACGCGGAATTACAATGGTAACACCAGAAGAAACAAAAGAAAAGGAAAATTCACCAGGTTCAGTTATACAATAACACTGCACACGCTTTCCTTTTTGTTTTGACGAAAAAGAACAAAAAATTCCCCTTTGGAATTTGGAATACGATAGCAAGCGTGGCAATTAATCTCGAGCGAGCTTGTTTGGCAGTATCAATCAATTGGTCGCACCCACCGATCCTGGGGCCACACCGGGGTCTCTCGACCTGATCTCAACGGGCTGCAAAACAATAACAAAAAAAAAAACGGGGCAAAATACGTACGTCAGTAATAATAACCTAAACAAAACCTTGCACGTAACACTAACAATCGACAGCACACTGAGAGGCGAGATTCTGGAGCAGGACCTGCTGGAGGCTTGGTAACTTGGTTGCCTCTGGCACATCCTTGCCGTCTCTGCCGGCGCCGGCGCCGGTGCCGGAGCCGCGGCTGCCGGTGACGCGGTCGACGAGGCCGAGGAACTTGTCCTTGAGCTGAGCGACGAAGCTCGCCATCAATGGAGCAGTGTTGCTAGCTACTAGTCAGCTAGTACTATGGGCGGTGTGGGCGTGCGTGATACGATGGCTACCTCAGCTAAATATGGTATGAGCTGCTGGAGGTGATCGGCGAGGTCGCCATTTATACACGGCGTGGCAGCTCACCAAACACGTCAGTCAGGTTTGGTGGAGGAGGAGCTAGGGCCATGGATAACAACAGAGCAGACTCGATCAACTGCTTCGCCTTTCGGATTTCAGAGCGTCGTAATTTATTGTACTTTTAGCCTAGCTGATCGCACGCATATCACGCCTGCGATCGAGTAATCGCGCTGCGTCCATTCCGTGGCATGATTACTGTCGCGACCACGAGCAAGCCCGTACGGGCACTATATCTTATCTTAGTTTGCTCTTCTTGTGACTGTGTGAAAAGAAAATGTGTCTGTAACGTGACTGAGTCTGAAACATTGGTCAAAATTGTTGATTTGGTAATCCGTAAGCAATTTTTTAGAGGAAGCTGTAAGCGTGTTGGACCCAAAGCAATGATGTTTTTTTTTCCGCATGTTTTAATATGCTAATAATAGCATGGCCAAGACCCAACTACTTACACGGTCCCACAGCCCAGCACGACCCAACATCCCCTCTTTAGTAATATCCCTTTGCGGCTCTTGCTCTACGCAGCTGACGACGGCTCCGAATCATCAATGCCGCAGAACAGATTGCTTGAAAGAAGCACACTTCGGACTCTTTTGGCTTAGGTCAAATCTCCAGAGTCCAGACACCCTGGAATCCTCTGTTCCAGTATCTATTGGATGGTTCGTGGTACTGTATGATTCAAATTATGAGAAATGCAGGTGATTTTTTTTTGACGAAAAATAATTATATTTTTTTTTTAGAATAATAGGTTCCCCTTTTTATTACCATAAAGCGATCAAAAACAAGATTCTGATCTTGTGTTTAAAAGCGCGCTCAGGCGTAACATAGTCTCAAGACTAGCCAAACAATAGACACTCAAAGACTCAGGGCTAACATCTATTCACTAGCTCCTCACAGCGATGCATTCCCCCAAAGGCCGAGCAATTAATGGTTCCAACTCTGATGACTCCGTCCTCCAGAGAATGCGCGGCGCCGATCTTGCCTCCAACTCCACTTGGTGAATTATCTCCTCCAGCTTCTCCAGAACCTCTTGTTTGTACATCGCCAGCCATCTTCTTAGCAGTCTTGCAATCTTCTCCAAAATCTTCCTCATTCCAGTCCACACCAATCCCTGAAAACACAAAGCATTACGAAATTTCCATAAGGTCCAGAGGATTGCAGAAGAGACAATATTATTGACTTTGTGCTTTTTATTTGCAATCCATAAGGACGCCACAGACTCAAAATCAACCCCCAGCCTTACATTCAGCAAGCTTGAAAAGAAAGACCAAAGCAGTTTTACAATACAGCAATCAAAGAACAGGTGGGAAATTAATTCCAACTCAGAGCACATCAGGCAAGTAGGATCATCAAGATCTTTTCTCTTAGCCAAATTATCTCTGGTTAGCAATCTGTTCTTAGACAGCAACCAAAGGAAGACTTGTACTCTAGGTAGAATATTAAGTTTCCAAATAGCATGAACAAACACTGGCGTCACACCCCTATGGTTCACTACAGCATATAAGGATTGAACTGAGAAAGTGCCGTTGGAGTTAAAGCTCCAAAGAATTTGGTCCTCCTCATTCTTGAGGGTGACACTCTCTACAATTGCTTTCATCTCCTCCCACATAAGCATCTGATCAGTAGATACATTTCTCCTGAAGGAGAGTTTTAGCTCACTACCATCCCAGACCTCACTCAACGATTTACCATGCTGCTCATTAATGATGTACAGCGGCCAAAATAGAATAGCAAAACTGGTGTTACCAAACCAGTGATCCTCCCAAAATCTAATGCGCTCGCCGTTTCCAGCAACCCACCTAACCCCCATATGGGCAGCCTGCATTGCCCAGCGAACACCCTTCCAAAAGGGTGAAGAACCTACCTCTGGACAGCAAAATATATTTGGTTTTTTAGTATTGTATTTAAAATCAACTATCTTAGACCAAATGGAATTTCTATTCAGATGGTAACTAAAGATCCAAGAGCTCAACAAGGCTAAGTTTAAGCTCCTTAAATCAGGTATCCCTAACCCACCTACATCTTTTTTCTGAGCAACTAGTTGCCAATTCGCTAGATGGTACTTGTGGTGGTCCTCCGTATTGTTCCAAAGAAAGTGTCCCATGTGCGAATTGATAATTTGAATAGCCCACTTAGGGAACTTGATAACAGAGAGCAGATAAATCGGTATACTAGCTAAACAGGTCTTTAACAAGGTAAGTCTCCCAGCATAAGATAGGAGCCTCCCTCTCCACCCAGCTATGCGTCTGATAATCTTATCTATTATCGGTTGAAGGTCTTCTCTCCTAAGCTTGGTAAAGTGTCCATGCCCGATCCTCTAGTGATCTGAGAGCATAGACAAACATAGGTCCATACATACCTTTTCATTCAGTTCTGACTCCCAACTTCACTTCAAGACCATGTGATGTACATTTTACTGATGAGCAATGCAGTATCTGATGTGAGTAGTTCTGCAGAAGCCGCTGGCTTAGTGTCGAACAGCAACCTGGCAGCTCATCCGATTTGGAAGCGAACACAGAACACATCTTACTATCTTAGAGGCGAAATAATGTGATGCCTCCAGGCAACAGCTGACCCAGATGACGATCAAACTGAGCAGGACTAAAGTCAACGTCCTTGCTCATGCATGGTCAGCAATGATTATGTTGTAGCTTGCAGTAAAATTTGGCACACATAATGTGAAGACAACTCTAATACGTATGTGCTACAACCATGACATACATTTTTATTGATTCCAGAACCTCCAAATGTACACACTGAGCACTTATCAACCGCCTTTTCTTTTCTTTCACAGACTTGTGGATTTCACATTCCTGTGAAAAAGGTCATCTAGCCCTGTTTTCTTATATTTATACACGCGTTTTTCTATCATGGCTTCTGTAACTCAAGGCGATATTGATTACATGGCGATGAAACCAAGGGTCTAAATAACCAAGAGTGGAGAGCCAAAGTTGCCATAGAGCCCTACTGCAATGCCTCTGTCATGGTTGAGCGATGAGAGAGTTGTTGCTCATAGAGGGACCTGAATATCTGATATTTTGCATCATGGTATTTCTTCACCCTAGGATCTGAAGACGGATTTATGACCTGCAAAACAAATATATTCAAGTCATAACCAGCGGCTACGACAGAATTTATGCATATTTAATGGGTTACTTGAACAGCATGGAGCTGAATTGAAGAAAATAATGGGAAATACCTTGCCTGCTGCATTAAGTGTCTTCATTGCATCACGAACACCAGGAAACTTCTTGCCAGCAACAGCACCCAGAACAGCAGCACCCAAAAGCACAGACTCATTCTCTCTAGGAAGTATTATAGGACATCCTGCAGAGTACACGCAAAAGATGATGCATCAGAGGGGATGAAGCTTGAGAGGCATGATTGCAAGAAGATAAGTAGGACTTACCGGTAATATCTGCATGCTCTTGGATATACACAGAATTCTTTGCAAGTCCCCCACAAGCAAGAAGTGTGTCTATCTATATTATATAAAAAGAGAAAATGAATAATCTTGGCAAGCAAAATTCTACCGATCTGATGAAGTCCTTAATAAGTACCTTGTGGCCATGAGCATTACAGTGCTCCACAATATGACGAGTACCATAAGCAATACCCTGAATTGTTGCTAGGTACAGAAGAGCTAAATGCTTCTCACTTGTATCAAGTGTCAAGCCATAGATCACTCCTTTGGATTTTGGATCAGCAACAGGAGACCTATAATAGTTTGCATTCAAGTCAAACAGGAAGTGTGCCATTTAAAGGTATTTTCTCTGCAATTTTCAGTTGGATTTCATGAAAAAACATAAACAGTATGCTATGCCACCATTCTGGTGTGATCGTGATGTATAGCCTCATAGAAACATAAGAGGGCTTTCTGCTTTAACTGTTGTACTGTTTGTTAGCTGTCTAATTATGATGGCAGGAGAAGAAAAGCATCTTGCTGCTGCAATTTTGGTATGTACATTGTACAAAATTTAATGCAGTACCAAAAGTTTTCACCAACTGGAGAAAGATAGTAACTGTAGATGTTGGAGATTACCAATATTTTGAATAACATTGTGCACTAATATGTGGTGTCTAGTTTCTTACCGATTTCCATGAAAATCTGGAAGTACATGGATGTCTTGAGTTAATGCAGAAAGAAATGGACCATTCTGCTCATTTGACATAGAAAGCAACATCTTGTTCAGTAGCTCAAATATGGATATACCTGGTAATTTGAGCAAAAAGATAAGTTTTTTTACTGGTTTCAGGCAGCTGCAAAGATAACGTGCTTGAGAGTACATGAAACATACTTTGAGAAGCAGCATGGTTAGAAAGAAGAGGAGAGGCAACATGGTTTTCGATAATGTAATCGAGTAGAGCACCAGTTGCACTTTGGCCACCTTCTGTGAGCCAAAACTCAGGGATCATCGCTGAATTTGAGAAGCACAATGTAATATCAGCCAAAATGAAGCACAACACAAGAGAAAAAAAGAAACCAACATAAATGCTGGGTGGATTAGTTATTTTGAGGAAATTAAAAATATATATATTTGAGAGGCAGCTGTACCAGACCAAAACGGCCCCCAGACACCAGGTATAAACAATCTGTTCTTTGAAACAGCCATGTGGCATGTTGATGTCCCACATACCAATACCATCCGGCGGCATATTGCATGTTCATCAGACACTGTTTAAAACATGTTAGAATATTAGAATATATATATATATATATATATATATATATATATATATATATATATATATATATATATAAAACATAAAGTTTGAAAGCAATTTCTCTAGCAAAACACAAAATTACTCATCACCGACAACCATCTTTAGATTCTGCATCTAGAACGCTTTCCATGACTCCAACTCCACCAGCATGAGCATCAATAAGTGAAGTTCCAACAGGAGTACCAGGAAGTAAGCCTAACTCCTGGAATTTAAAGGTTAGCAACATCAAATCATGAACGATAGACATTGACTACATAGGAACGTCTTGTTTACACATATTGTAGAAAAGGCACCTATACAACTGGATTGCAATGTCTTGTATATGATACTGGTTATCACAAAGTAAGCTTACACAATACAACCTCAAAAAATACTGAGCACAAGGAAGTTGCTTGCCTTTGCAGCAGTAGGTGTCAAACCAGAACCAAGAGGATGACCAGGAAAAGCGACACTGCGTCCTGTTTACATTGCATAATACCGTAATGATGTATTAGAAAAGTCAATAAAAAATCTACCTATAAATGCACCAATTTCAATACAAAAAAGAGACAAGACTATTATTCACCTATTTTTGCACAATTTCCTTCAACGAGGTCTCCCAACCCTATTTCTTCCCAAAAAACATTGTCCCATCCGCAAGCCTCCATATCACGTGAATCAGATTCCTTCCACTGTTCCATGTGTGCATGTCCAAGATATGTCCATTTGCAGACAGTTGTGCATAAGCTGCGAGTGTCATCACCTGTTGCTCTAAAAAAGAGAGTGCCAGAATAGAGTTAGTTATGACAGCAACTCGCCAGGGTACAGCAAAATCAAATAAAGGTAGGGATTCACCTATATGCTAACCAGTCACTTAGGTCCGTCCACCTACAAACCATAGACCATGACTCTTGAAGATTTTCCTTCATCCATAAGAGCTGCAAATGCACAGTCAAAACATGACACTAGCAACAGAGATGCTTTGATGCAGCATGCGACCAATTGTTTCACCACTTTTTCAATACAACATAACTAAAGATCAAATGTGAAGACTATGAACACGTTCCAAACGGTAAAGAAACAACATTAACTACAGTGAACTTCACAAACCATTATCCATGTGCATCGCTTTCTGAGCAACACAACGTATATAAGTCAGAATATTGATCACAACACAATGGGTGATGCTAGTACTCTGACTTGCTGAGACTTCAAGCTGAACTTCTATGATTGCAGCCTTGCAGGGTGACAAGAAATTATTATCTGATGATCAGCACAGTGGCTGGCATTTCCAGCTATATGCATGAATAGTTGTGTTTATTGTGTACCAATGGTGAACCAGGATGCCAAAAGCTTGCATCCATGCAAGGTATGACCATAAGCATGAAATTTGATCACAAAAAAAAAAAAAGACCATAAGCATGAAATGTACACAATCTTACACCCTTACCTTTGGAGCCTGCATTTCTGGGGAAACACCCCCACCGCAGTATTGCAGTACTGGCGAATTGGTAGCATTGATTCGCTCCGCCTGGTTCACAGCTCTATGGTCCATCCACACAATGATATTCTTCCTTGTATCACCACTCAAAGAAACCGAAACGGGGGAACCATCAGCATCGACAGCAACTGCAAGAAGCATCCTATTTTTGTCAAACTGGGAAAAGCCTTATAGATAGCACATACATAAAATGCCTACTTGAGTGCCAACATTTTCCCACTATAGCCTACACAATAAGATGAGAATGCAAGAGGTACTAAGGTATCAGAGGCAAACCAAGGGAGCAAGTGGCAGCAAAGCCAAGGCCGGCAACATCTTCAGGAGCAACATTTGCCAGTGAGCACGCGGATTTCACCGCAGCACAGACCGCATGCCAGATATCAGTTGATGATTGCTGGGCATAAAAATAAACTGGTTATGGTAAAACAGTATTTGCTTCATGAACTAATCATGCATACATTGCATGTACAACTGTTATCAACCTCAATACAGTCTTTCTCTTTCCATATCTGTATAGGACTACTTGCCGACCCCAGTAACTTGCCCTTTTCATCAAAGAGACCTGAAAAATTGACCAAAGAGAGAAAATGTTACAAGTTGACTTAGTTAACTATTACACCTCCACATGACCTGATATGCATACATCTCCTTTACAACAAGATCGGATGGATGAAAACAAATGGGTTGGTGGTTCACGTACGAAACAAAGGGTGTGTTCAATATGTCAAGCATGTCATGACTGAAGAGTTCTCTATGCAGGTATCTATACATGTACATCTATCCTAAGTAGGTCTCCAAATTCCAATAAGTTGTTTAAAATGCCTATCCTAGATTACTCTGGATTGGAGCAACTAACAACAAGCTTTCTCTCAACTCTCAAGAACCACCATTTATTCATCACTGGACATGGATAACCAATAACCTGGAGTCAAAATACCCCTACGAAGCGACAAATTACTCAGACTTATACATTCAACTTGAGGAAAAGTTAATCACACTATGGAGTAGCATACTTACTGATATAATTTAATAAGAAACCAGCGAAAGGTGCGAAAATGGAGAGGAATCCTCAGAAGAAAAAAGGGGGTACTTTTAAGTAGAGAATCGGAGGGCGAACCTGCACGGGCGCTGCCAGTACCAACGTCGACGCCGAGGAATACGGAGGCGGCACTGCCGCGGGGCATGGTGGCACTGTGGCAGTCACAGGCTGGTGAGACGGCAGCGGCGGCCAAGAAGAGCAGGGGAGCGGTCGGAGTTCGCGGCCGAGGTGAGGTGCCCGCATGGGCAGGGCACGACGAAAAGAAAACTTGGTCAGATAAGTTTAGTGCAGTTTAACAGCTCGTTCAGGAATTGGGATTAGCGTTTACAGACCTTGGGCTTGACCTTGGGAAATTCAGAGTTGGGGGTTGGGACTGCGGCAGTGCTGCTGCTGGCGCCGTGTGTGATTTCGCCACTCCACCTCAGCGGTGACGGGACACCTCGGCGGCAATGGAAAGAGATGACAGAGGTGCCGGGACTGCAGCAAGCAAACTGGAAGAGAGATTAGAGATTCGGAGGGAAAAGAAGACAGAGGAGTGGTTACATGCTGACGGCCAGAGGGGGAGTGGTTACATGCTGACGCGGGAGTTGCGTCCGATCTGGCCCGCCGGCGGCCGGCCGGCCGCAGGTGGCGCTCAGGGTCGGGATCAAAGGAAGAGGACAGAGAGGGGGAGGTGCTCACCAGGGTCGGATCAAGTGCTGCTGCCACGTCCCCGGGCGACCGGCCGCCGGTGGCCCTCTCCGAGTTGGGATGTGGCGCTCGCGGACTTCAGAACGAGAGCGCTGACACTTCTGGCAGAGAGAGGATAGGATAGCGGGCTTTTTTTTATTTTTGTTCCTTTGGGCTGGGCCGCTGGTTCTGCGTACGCCGCAGGCCCGCACCTAGCAAGGCCATGAACAATTGTGCTTGGGTACCCACCAAACACATGTATCTCTCTCCTTTCAAAACTTCAAGTTGCTCAAAAAAAATGTAAATTGTGCAGGCCAGCTGATCTTTAGTATGTGTGATTTCTGGAGTCATAGCTTCCCAGTTCCCATCAGTGAATCAGGGAAACATACGACCCCTGGAGCAGGTATCTGTATCTACGCGCAATTTATCCACTGAGCCGCCTGATACCAAACCCCTCACGCAAAAGCAGTCAAGTAGAATCTAGCAAAGTACAGCTCCAGTTGAGGGTCTGTTCATACTTCTGCTAAATCTGTGGTCTTTTCATACATCCTGCTGGCCATTTATATATTTTGTTGGAACACGCAAGTACAGACCAAATATTACTTTAAGAAAAATCGAGAAGTAAATCACTGAAAATTCAAGTACAAAAAGCTAACGTCATGTGTGTAGTGTAGCATCAGTTTTGTCCGCATGTTCAAGAGCTACAAAATGCAGAGCTTTAAATCAAGTAACAAACAAAAATACAAACTCAAGTAACTATTTCGTGTATGACTTCACAATCATAAAACAGTTGTCTTATATAAAGGTTCATCAAGTTATTTCCTTGCATCATGGTTAGGCATATCTGGAATCATTTTTCTTTTGTTCAACTGAAAAGCAGAATATATCGATGCTGCTTCCAGGGACTGTTTATTCTTCCAAGTTGGAAAATCTACTGCATAGGTTCTAGTACAAGATAAACATGGGCCTATATTTACACTAGAAAAAGAAAAGTTTGATATACAAATTCATGTTCATTTCACTTGGTTCAATGCCTGGATATAGGGAATGCATGACCCAATTAATCAACCTGCATTGCACAAAATAACTGCACATAGACAATGTTGGAAAATCAAAAGCAGTGAGCAATGCTGCCACATGTAAAAAAGAATACTCTAGCAGAAACCATAAAGCTCACACAGCTTTGATGATAATTGACATTCTAAATTTGCATATAAACAAGGATGGAAAATCCAAATCATGGTGGAGCAAATATTTCATGGAGCATACCAAGGAAATTGCATGACAGTAAGCAAAGCGTGAGAAGGATGATATATATCTGTTTCTCACCAATATCTAGTCAATCATTTGGCCAAAATTTTTGTGTGGTAGCATGACCCACATCAGACCAAAGATAAAAAAAAAAAGAGACTTGAGACCATATTAAACACAGATTTGCCTTTTGCAGGAACACTTGTAAATTGTAATCATGTAAACAGAAGTACAGAACCAAAGAACCCTGCTGAGTCTCGAAAAACACATACAAGCCAACGACCCAAAACGGTGCCTTCCTTGTAGATAATGCACAGAGCACTAAATTCAATCCTGGGGAACAAAAGCAAACGGGTCCCTCACAGAAAAATCAGATCCTGTTCTGAAGTTCAGAAACCACTTATCTTCTCCTTCTTTCAATGCACTCTCAACGAGCTCCAGTGAGCAGCTTTGACTGGCCCATTTTGCAGCGAAAAGAGGTTTCACTTTGGAGCTCACCTCCGTCATTGATGTGAAACTTCCTTTGCCAAACACAATCACCAATTTTACGAGTACACGTGCAGTTTCCAGGAAGAACTTGAGGAAGGAAAGCTCACTCCGCTCCCCTCTGAAGTCACGGAAGATCATCAGCTTAATGCGTGACTGGACACATTCGATGGCACCAGCTTCCTGCCAGAACTTGAAGTTGAGCTTGCCAGAGGGCTCATCAGTTTTGGTGGACTGTAAATTGGTTAAACTAGCACAAACTTCAGTTCTAGATCAACACAGAAGCAATATTTATTAGATGACAACAGTGTGCAAAGATAGAAATGAATGCAAAATTAAGTGAGGGGCTTTCACCTCAATATGCAACCTCTCAAGGTTGGGAAAGCATCTGAGGAAGCTCGGCAACATCTTGGCATTGTTGCGGACTGCAAAGCACACCCTTAAGCTGAGGATCTTAACATTTGGCACCACAGTGTTCGGACTCGCCCTTGTTCCAGCCTGCAGTGAAGCAAATTTGGTGAGTCAAGTTCACAGCTTGACACTAAATTTGACAATTAGGAACTTAAGAATGCAGGATCACCTTGATGACTGTGTTGCCGATCTGTAGCACGTGCCATTTCGGGTCCAAAAAGCCAAATGTCCTTAACGCGGGGGCATGGCCAATCTTGACCCTCCTTGGCAAGCTATCGCGGGCCGATGATGACCAGATGATGAGTCTCTCGAGCTGTGGCGCGCTCTCCACGGCTATTTCTAGTTCCATGCCTTCAATGATCTGCACGCACCGGAGGCTGCGGCTGACCAGACAGAGGCGCCTCAGCAAAATATTAGCTTGGATGCACAGGAACCTCAGCACGGGGCTCTTGGCAAGGACGAAGTCCATGTCCTGGTTCTCAATGCCCATACAGGAGAGGCCGAGTTCAAGGAGGTGCGGGAACGCCACGCCGCGCGGTAGGTCGGCCGTGTCAGGGAACTTCCAGAGGCCGAGGTAGAGGCGGGTGAGCGTCGCCATGCCGAAGAACGTAGCGGGGAGGTCCATGTTGAGCGGCCACGGGCGGTTGACGAGGACGAGTTCTCGGACTCCCTTGACGGCGAGGGTCTGGAGCCAGCCCGCGAGCAGGCCCGGGAACGCCTCCATGTGGCTGCTGGTGAGGTGGACGTGGCGGAAGGGCCCCGGGTGCGCGGCGAGGACGCGGGAGACGGCGGAGGCGACGTCCCGCCCGTCGGCGCGCGCGACCTGCAGCGGGGCGGCGTCGCCTCCGGGAGGGAAGAGGTGGGCGTCGACGAGGACAAGCGGCGTCGAGTGCCATACCCCTCGCCAGTGGCGGGAGAGCGCGGTGGTGCGTGCGGCGTCCTTGATGGGGAGGCGGGAGACGATGTCGCGAAGGAGCGCATCCGGAAGGCCGCTGATGCGGTCGGCGCCGTCGAGGGCGGGAAGCGCGGTGAGGGTGGCGTGGTGGGAGACGGGATGCCTGGGGAGGACGTAGTGGACGAGGGAGAGCGCGGTGCGCGTGTCGTCTTCCAGACGCTGCGGATTCATGCCCCGGTCCCGCCACAGGGCCACAGTCGGGCCGTCCATAGGGACGGGCGGAACCCGGATTTCCATGGCCGCGGTCGCCGCCGGCGAGGGTTTTGGAATTTGGGGGGTTTGACTGCGCTGGGGAATAGGTAGTGTCTTCCGGGATGAAGACAGGTGTTGTCGTGTGCGTGCCTGCGTGGAAGGCGACTAGGCGAGTGAGCAACCTCACGGCCTAGGCCACAGCCCACCTGTCATAGAAAGACCGTTCTAAATTATAAATTATTTTAATCTTTTATTATTTATTTGAATACATACAAATGAATAAAAAATAAAAATAATAAATAAACTAAGAAAATAACAACAATTTGACTTTTCATACGAGTTGGAAAGAGAATACTTAAATATACTTTATCCCAATTTATAAGACCTTTGATTGTTTTTACCAAATTTAATCACTTGTTTTATTTAAAAAATTTATAAAATATTATTTTTTTGTAGTCTTGCTTTATTAATAAAAGTTCTTTAAAAATGACTTAAATTTTTCTATTTTTACACAAATTTTTTTAATTAGACGACTAAACTTGGGATGGAAAAAGTAGTCCATGTATGCACAATTGGTTATGGTAAAAAGATAATAAAAAACTATAAACATCAAGTTAAGTTTGGTCTCCAAATGAATGCAAGGAAATAAAAAAGGATATGAGAAGAAAGCAGAATGCATCTTTGCCAGGCTCTAACACGCGCTAACGTGATCGACAATGTGATCAAATATATTGGTTCAGGTCTCATCAGTTATGATATATAGCACTACGTCCTCCTTTTTCTCTCAAAAAGAAAAAAAAAATGAAAACTAAAATAAGATATAGTTGCCGGCGCGGGCAATGCAAGCCGTGGTCGTGAGAGTAACCATGCCATGGAATGGAGGACGCGGCGCGAATGCTCGATCAGAGGCGTCAATGCGTGGTATGCGTGCGAGCTAGGCTAAAAGTAACAATAAGCGCTCTGAAATTAATCTGAAAAAGGCGAGGCAGGACGCAGGCAGGATGAGTATGCTCTGCTCTGTCGTGGGCCTCGTCCAGCAAAGATGCCAACGTGTTTGGTGAGCTAGCTGCGACGACGCCGGGTCGCCGGCCGTGTATAAATGGCTCGCCCGGCGATCGCCTCCGGCACTCGCACTGCACTCTCCGAGCTAAGCCGTAGTGCCTGATCGAGCAAGGGAATTGGTAATCTCGTAGGCAGCAGGATATATAGCACAAAAACAGCAGCTAGATACACGTACATACGCTTGATGGCAAGCTTCGTCGCCCAGCTCAAGGACATGGTCCTCGGCCTCGTCGACCGCGTCACCGGCTGCCGTGGCTGCGGCGCCGGCGCCGGGAGAGACGACAAGGACATGCCAGAGGCAACCAAGTTGCCAAATGTCCAGAAGGTCCTGCTCCAGAATCTTGCCTCTCAGTTTGTTATCGATTGTTACTGTTACCTTTAGCAGGTTGCTTAGGTTACTGACGTACTTTGCCCGGGTGTTGTTTGTGGTTTTGCAGCCCGTTGAGATCAGGTCGAGAGACCCAGGTGTGGGTTCAGGATCGGTGGCGGGGGCCAATTGATTGATACTGCCAAACTACCTCGACGTTGCTACGCTTGCTGGTGTTTCAAATTCCAACGGTTTCTTCTTCTTCTTTTTCCATCAAAAGAAGTTCATTCGTTCCAAAATCGCAAGATGTGTGTGCATTATTTATTGCTCCATTATTATTGTAATTGTAATTAAATTAAATCTGGTGTGTTTTTTTCGTTTGGTATTGCCTTTTTTGGGGACAAGTACGTTTAGTGTTGCCTTTGTGGCTCTGTAACACAGAGTGTGCAGTTTTGCTATGTCCAGGTAAATGAAAAGGTCGATTGATTGTATTCCTGTTTGCAAATTGAGCTCTATGAGTATCATATATAGGTGAATGCATTTCTAGCTAGTTACTTTTTTATTGTATAAAACTAGCTATGGATCACTTGGGAAGTTCATAGAGGATGACACTGGTAGCCAAGTTTAGAGACCCACATATACACTTGTAACACAAGTGCCCAATTTACGAGTAAAGTATGATTGCCCCTATTAAGAATGTTGGTCGGTGAAGTGTCACGAAAGACCTTGAATAAGCCACAATTTGGAGCAAAAATAATATTATGCTCACATCAAACAAGATATGCATGATCATTATGATCCGTGTAACGTAATCATTATGATTCGTGTAACGTACATGAATTATACTGGAAAAAGATCTCTGTATAATTAAGTTGATCGAAGACAAGTGGACCTGAACCAAGAAAATTAGGCTTTGGGCCGGTGGGCGCGGCGAAGACCAAAAAAAGCACATCAGGTGTTTCTTAGGAGTTCAATATGTTTCATGTGTGTTTTTACAAATCTTTTTCTTCACTGGTCCTATACGCTTGATAAAAAGGATCAGGCTAGGCTGGTAAACCGTATAGATCTTGCCCAAACAAAGAGTAGAGGCTAGCTCGTAAGATCCGCCTCCATGGCCGCCCACGTTATGTTCACCCTTCATTCCACCATGGTTGGGGCTCGCCTGCTCGCCTAGAACCACTGCACATACTCGTCCCTATCTATCATACCTTGCAGAAAGGCCTCCATTTCACCCGCTCGACCCCACACCGCCTCCATCAACAAACCGCTAGTGATCGTAGACGCAAAGAGAAGGAACAAAAGAGAGTGGATAATGGGAGACGGGGGTAGGGAATGTGTGTGCGTGGGGGCTCGCGTCCTCATATTTCATTGGCAGAATAGCTAAATCGGTCCTCGAACTATCGCCAAAAGCTCAGTTTAGTCCCTGAACTACGAAAACGGCCGTTCTAGTCCTCAAACTTTCAGAACCGGCTCAATTTCGTCCCTAAACTATGAAAACGACCATTCTCGTCCTCAAACTTTCGGAGGTGGCTCAATTTCGTCCCTGGTCTGATGTGGAGCGCCACGCTGGCTCGCCTCGTCATCGCCCAGTCAGCTGGAATCAGTTTTTAAAATGTTACAACTGATTTATTCTTATTCCAACTGGTTATAACTAGTTATAACTCTTTAACACAACATCCGATGAAGATGATTTTTGTATAAAAATTATAGATCTTGATAACATCTACAACTTTCTAGTTTTATTTTTTTATTTAAGAATATTAAGTTGCTTAAAAAATTAATATTAAATTTTAGCACCATATAATAATTACCTGCTACTACCTGTAATTTGATTCAGATAATTATTATGGTAGATGTGTATACGTGCCATTTTCGTGCCGTGCCAGCCCAAGCACGGCCCAAAATACGGGCCGGGCCATATAGCCCGTCGTGCCGATATCCTAGGCACGGCACGGCCCTCACATTCGTGTCGTGCCGGCACGGCCCAAAAAATTTCGTGCCGTGCCGTGCTTCGGGTCGTGCCAAAAAGTCGTGCCGTGGCCCGCCCTCAAATGGCACGGCCTAAGTCCCAGCTCTAGCTGCAAAGCCTTCAAGCCGTCGAGCATCCTGTTGGCCATGGTGACCAGGGCGTCGACGTCGGTCGAGATCTCCTCTGCATGGCCTCGACGTCGAGATCATTGACGTGGTTCAGAACCATGCATCGTGCACGGTTCTTTTCTTTCACATACGTGCGCATCAACCAGTCTCGATTATTGCACGGGTCTACGAACAGTTGGGTACATCATCGTCCCATCGCCATCACGCCAGCAGGCCGAGGAACTCCGACCTGAAGGCGTCCATGTGCGCCCGCCGGAGCACGGACACCGACACCTGCACCCCGTCGCCGTCCCTGGCGCGGACCAGCGCCACCTGCCCGTCGTGTTTCATCGTCACGTTCTCCGTCTGCCGCGGCCTCCCCCACCCGAAGTCGGCGGCCTCATACGCCCTGAAGCCCGGCGACCCGGACACGTTCATGAGCCGGTCCATGGGGACCTCGCTGGGGTCGCCGCGAACTCCCACCCGGCCAGAGGGTCCTCCGCCACCTCGCGGACCGCGGCCTGCGCCGCCGACGCCGCGGCCGCCAGAGCGCGCGCGCCCCCGGACCTCCCGCGCTGGCAGCCTCGCGAGGCACCGGCTGATGCACGCGCCGAAGTAGTCCGCGCCCGCGGGAGGGTCCAGGCGGTCGCGGACGTCGGCGAAGAAGAAGAGGAACACGTCGTCGTCCGCGGGGAAAGGCCGGCAGCGCGCGTAGCACGTCCAGGCTAGCGCCACGACCGCCACGAAGCTGGACGGCGGGCGACGCAACGGCGGCGCGCCTTGGGACTCTTCTCCGACGCGCGCGATGCGCTGCTTCAGCCGTTCGATCTGCTGTGTGTCCACCGTGAACGTCCACCGGGTGAACCGCAGCCGGTCTTCTTGCAGAATCGACGGCGTGGTCGCCTGTGGTACACGGCGGCGCGACCGTGCAAATGTTGAGACCTTGGTCCTTGTCAAGGCGTAAAAAAGCGAGGAATTACGTACGTACCAGAGGCAAGTTCGGCGCGTACTTTCTGAGGACGCTACGGGTGAGCTCCTCGCCGCCGGGCAGGCTGACACGGGAGCGATCGAAGGACGGAGGCAGCCCCGGCAGCGCGTCCCCCGGCACGCCGCCGCCCACGCCTCCACGAACCTCCACAGCGACCGCCCGTCGGCGACGCCGTGGTGCAGCGTGACACCGAGGGCCATCCCGCCTCCCCGAGACGCGTGGCCTGCACCGCCAGTAGCGGCGCGGGCAGCTCGCCCATCTCCACCTCCGGAACGAGGCGCTCGAAGGTCTGCACGTCGTGCTCCTCGTCGCCGGCGAGGCGTCGGGCGTCGGCGTCGGACTCCGCGACCACGAACCTGACGCTGTCGGAGGAGGCGGAGCAGTGGATGGCGACGTCGCCGGTGTCCGCGAGGTGGACGAGCTTGCCGGCGAGCGGGGCGAAGATGGCCAGGGTCGCCACGAGGGAGGAACGGAGGGACTGGACAGCGGTGTCGAAGGCCGGTAGCTGGTCGCCCGAGAACAGCAAGAGGTGCTGCAGATGCGGAACCATCAGCCACTGGGCTTCCATGGCATTGAGCTTGATGATGGCTTCCGGCGTCGTCACCGCAGCGTTTCCTGGCACAGCGACGTAGCTGACATCAACGATTCTCACCGGTGACATGGCGGCGGATAAGCTAGCAACAAGATCAACACGTGTCCGAGTAGCAAGCTGGGTAGTGTGTCTGATTGGCAGAGAGCATTCAAAGCGCATCAAGTATCACGTCGTCGTTTATATGTGAGCTGCGTCCCATAGAGCAAAATTCTCAGGGGAGCTGATGGATCTTCTATTGCAAGATAGGCCAGGTTCAACTAGGCCGACAGACGCGCTTCGCCACATCCACATCCAAGACGTCTTGATCTCGTGGAATTCATGGGGCCTGTGCTTTCTTGGTTTGCGTCGATCATGATAGTGGACACAGATTTTATCTACCTCCATCCCAAATTATAAACATTCCAAAAAAAATTTAGAGTTAAAGTTTTTTAAATTTAACTAAATTTATATAATAAAATAATAATACTTATGACATCAACTAAGTATCATTAGATTCTTTATTAGTTATATTTTTATCGTATACCTATTCGATACCATAAATTTTTATGGTTTTTGCTATAATTTTAATCAAACATTAAAAAAACTGATCCTCCAAGATGATTGAATGACTTATAGTTTAGGATGGGGGGAGTACTATACATGCCATCAAATAGCAAGTTTATATATGACATATTTTAATTTTTCCCATTATTAAAGTCAGAAGAACCATGAGTGCTATGTGCCGGCACGTCGATCAAGTAAACATGCCTAGATTGATACATATTATTCTCGTAATTTAACAATAGAGGAAAAGTAGTCCCTTACAAACCACATAACAATTAATGCCACCGAAAATTCATACTATTTTAAGATATATTTATGCTCCATGACAATAGATTTCATAAGTTTTCCACTTCTGAAAAGTTTATGCATTTTAACCTAAACATTGTGACATCTTAATTATGTCAATTCTAATCTCTAATTACCATTAAGGAATAATAGGCACTAGATCAATTTTGTTTTATGTAAAACTTACCAACTTCAATCATATAAAAAAAGTTTTGATTTCAAATCACATATCGCTGACATTGTCAATTCATTTAAAACTATTAGAAATTATGACAATATATTTTGTAAGTTGTTATTATTTTTAAATAAACTTGTGCATTTGAACTAGAATATTATGTGGTAGCTCTATTCGTTTGGCTTATTATCAACCATTCTAATTGTTTTTCTCTCATAGCAAATTAGGCAAAATCAGCCGTTGCAACTTATGGGCTGGCATATAAGTCCAGCTGAACATGTAGTTTATACCGCATAATATTTGTATTTAACATGTGAATAGAAAAATTACGATGCAACAATAGTGACAAAGTTAATTAAGGCACGAGAGAATACTAAAGGGAGATGCGCTGATAGTCTCGTGTAAGAGTTCACCTCTACACATGCTTCAAAGCAGACCAAATAAGTTTAGATCGACTGAACGAGGAAAGAGAAAAAGAGAAGGTGGGGAAAAAAAAGACGCCCAACATTGTATGAGCGCACTAGTGATGACTCTAGCTGATTATCTTACCAACCATGCTTTAAGAGATACATATATTTAAGTATATTATTAGATTTCATTTCATAATTCCAAAGAGTCCTATGCAAAGTTAGTTTCGTGCACTGTAATCTTTTCTAATACAAGGTGCATTTATGCAAAATCTTCGGCTCAAATCACTCAAACAACATGGACGTTTTTTTCCAATAAAATGCGGCATTATGGTAATGCATTTATTCTGTTCTCTCTCTATATATTCTAGCAACCTTATTTTTAATGCACAATCATACTCCCTCTGTCCTGAAAGAATTGATTCCTAGAACTGTTTCAGTTAAATGGTTTACAGTTTGGAATTTGCTCCAGTGGTCCTCTTTTTTAAACTTGCACAAATCTTAAAGCACTGAAATAATTAATTAAAATTAAGTTCAATTTGGACATGGACTGGGCCAGCCCTATCCGTGCCTAACCCATGCGTCCCCAGGCGCAGTCCACTGCACAAGCTCATTCACATCGCCGACGGGCGAGGGGCAGCGGCGGCATCGCCCGGAGGGCTCGGCAGCGCCAGCACACGAAGGGGCGGACTGGCAGAGGGAGCTGAGGCGAGGTTGAGGCGAACGACCGCACAAGAGCAGCAGTCCAGCTATCGCCGTGGCGTCGTAGCAGCGCCACCTCTCCCTGGGCACCGGCGGAGAGCCCAGTTGGACGTCCAGGTTCGACTACTCTCCCGCTTACTCCGTTGGTTGATGCCACGATATTCGGCGTACGTTTGGCTGTTCGGTCGTGACCAGCTCGTGAGCATATGGATTGGGCGAATGTGTTGGTTATAATGTGGGGTACTAGTTATGGAGTGATGAAGATAATAGCAATGGACGGTGGGGGAGGAGGATACACAAGCACGAAATGTTCGTACCAGAAATGTTGACCGGGTATCGAGAATGGTACTAGCACAAGCACGAAGACAAACCGGCCAGGCGGCGGGGAGGAGGATGCCGCGGCCGTCCGACGGAGGGAGCGTCGTCTGCTAGATGGCAAGCGCCACCGCCGACCGTGCGTGATTGCAAATGAAATGACTCTGGGCTTAGTGGACTGCGCCTGGGCATGGCATGGGCACGGATAGGGGTGGCCCAGTCCACATCCAAACCGAATTTAATTTTAACTAATTATTCTAGCGCTTTAAGATTCGTGCAACTTTGAAAAAGAGGACCACCGGAGCAAATCTCGGAAAGTTTAACTAACTTTATAGAAAAGAGTAACAACATCTATGATTAGGCATATTATCAAAAATATATATTCTATGATAAATCTAATGATACTAATTTAATAATATAAATCTTAATGCTTTTTTTAAAACTTGATCAAAGTTTAAAAGTTTGACTTATAACAATTCTAAAATCACTTCTTCTAGGGATGGAGGGAGTATGCTTTAGCAAGTTTTTGTGTTATTATGACAAAAGTGGATATACAACTATGCACAGTGCTACACACAGAGTTCTAACCATCATGACAACAACAGCCACACTGCAAGGGAAAAAAATCATGATGAATCAGGGAACTAGATTGCAAAAGTTCTACAACCATCTGAACAGCGAAGAGAAGTAGACAGTACTCAGTTAACAACAATAGAGCATGCAAAAGTGAAAAATAAACAGAAGCTGCTAGCCACATGACCCGTTTTTGGTTCCTCTATCCAAGCTGTGGCAACAGGCGGCAATGGCGCTGGCCGCGCACAGAGTTCTTGTGAGCCTACTGCATCCCATGCATGCATGCGGCCGCCGGCCGCCGGCCGCCGTGGCCATGACGCACGATCGACCTCGACCACGACCGCACCCTGCTAGCTGGTATCCTTCGTCACACATACATGCAGAGAACAGAAGAAGTTCAGAGATGCATGAACAGATGATCACAGAAGCTAATTTGGGCATGCATATATGGTTGGGGTGAAGAAAAAACATGACTGAAGAACCGTGCATGGAGCTAAATGTCCAAATAATACATACCTGATCATTCCATTTCCTCTCGATCAAAAACATTTCCTTGTGTAGACGACGCATAACATTCTTTCTCCTGGACGAATAATGCACATGCAGATGCGAATGTATGTATGCATGAATGGGTGGATGTAAGCAGGTGTAGGTAGTCCTGAATGCCAAGCTTCTCGGATAGAAGAGCAGAGGAGACGAGGAGGGGGGACCTGACGGGGCTCTCTCCCAGCCTGGTCCCCCAGGGGGCTCGTCGATGGAGCTGCCCTGAATTTATACTGCAGCTTTGCCGATGTAGCTGCAACCGGCCGGATTAGTTTATGCCTGCGACTGCGATGGTGGATGGGTAGCAAAGCAAGGGAGTGAGGGCCGGGCCAGGACTATGGCTAGCTTGGGGCATGGGCTGCCATGCCCCTGAGCTTGCTCGGAGACTCTGGGCATCATATGCTATGCTGCGCACAGGGAGTGGCATGCAAAGGCTTGTCCTTTGACGCCTGTCGACTGGCGCGAAATACTGCTGCGCATAGGAGTGGCATGCATAGGAGGACGGAGTAGTTCCGTGCGAGCCTCAATTTCAGTGCTAGGTGCGTGCGGCATAACATGCATAGAACTTCCGTGCGAGCCTCAATTTCAGTGCTAGGTGCGTGCGGCATAACATGCATAGAACTTGGCTAGTCCGTGCCTCCGCGTGGCTTGAATCTTTCCCCCCGGACCCTTGTCATTAGCAACGCACAAAACCAGTTTAGGCATAAGTAACTTTGCTAGGATGATCCAACTATGGCCGTGTTAGAGCAACCTACTTCGACAATCGTGATCAGGGGACGGATCCAGGAATACCTTCTAGGGGGCTGCCGGCGCTTGCTGCCGGGGCTGACGCCTGCTGCAGCTTGCCGCCCGGGGCTGCCGCCGGGCTGCCGCCGCCCTGCGGCTCCACTGGTCCGATGGCTGTAGGGGGGGCTCGAGCCCGCCCCCCCCCCCCCACCGCTGCATCTGTAGGGGGCTCGAGCCCGCCCCCCCCCCCCCCACCGCTGCATCCGTCGCTGATCGTGATGTATGTTTGTTTAAAATTTTCTTCTTGATATAATAATACGTACAGTTTAACCCTTTCAGTGACGGGAGCTAGCAGGAGCAGCGCTGGTCTGCTTGGGCGGACCCAGCTGCAGAGCGGCACAGCAGTCACGAACCAAACCCATACCGTAGACGACAACAACCTGAGGCCTCACCATCATCAGTTCATCACAGGACGCACGTGAAAACGTGCAACGACAAGCGCTGTCCGTCTGCGAGAGCACCCATGTGCTGCTCGTTCGTACTACTAAGTACTAGTAGATTAGGGCCTTGTCCGGTTGGAGGAAGTTAGAAAAAGTTGCAACTGTAGCGTTTCGTTTGTATTTGGTAAATATTGTCCAATCGTGGTCCAACTAGGTTCAAAAAATTCGTCTCGTGATTTACAACTAAACTGTATAATTAGTTATTTTTTTTTTTAACATTTAATGCCCACATATACGGGTAGAAATTGATGTGATGGGGAGAGAGTTGAAAAATTTGCATCTTGGAGGGTAACCGAACAAGGCGTAGATGGACGTGCGTGCCGCGCGCTGTGCCCAGTGCAGGTACCGCTGCCGCCGTGTCCATCCATCCCCATCCGTGTGGCGCCCTGCAGCATGCCATACCCGGCATCATCACATCAGTATTATCATCTGACGAATCTCTGCACCTGATACCGCCCCATGCATGCACCACGGCAGGAAAAAAACGTACGGAGCAGGTTCCAGCAGGCAGCAGCACGTACATTGAGCGTCGCGGCCACGGCAGATTTTCGCTCGCTTTACCGTGCACCGACATGCATTCATGCACGCTGACCTGACGACGACGTCCTCGCAGTCGCAGTCCTTGCAGGGCACGGGCGCACGGCGAGCACCGTACCGAGCAGCCGAGGCGGGCACGGGCGGCGGCCAGCGGCAGCGGCGGCGTCTGAGCCGAGCGCCTCTGCAGTCTGCGCTGGGCGCCGCACGTGGCGTCCCCTAGGCCCCATGCCCAGCCAGCGCGCGTGGCACGAGATGACCAGAGCTAAACTGCCCTGTCCATCGATGCCTGCCCCGGCCGCGCGTTTCGCGCGCCCGGGCGTTTTGTGTTCGTGGGAAGCCGTGCATCGTTTCATGGAACCACGCGACATATAAGCTGTTAAACTATGCTCGTGACTGACAAGTGCTTGCTGCTCGCTGCCAAAGGTGTGCACGTCCGTCGTCGTTCGTCCGCCACTGTGCAGCGAAGCGCCTCTGTATGCGTGCATCGTTTCGATCGGTTCATGCTCATGCATGCAGAATTGCAGGTGCAGAGCCCTGGGCCCTGGCACAGGCACAGCCGGCCGGCAGCAGGCGACGCGACTGCTAGTGCTAGCCGATGATGGCCCCTGCTGCTGCTGCGCCTGCGCTCTGCAGGTTACATGTCCGTGGTGGTCGATCGACGACGTGACCTGTCACTCAGATGATGAACGTCGTCGACTCCAGTACTCTTTCGTGTTTTGAACGAGACCAGACAAGAGATCGAAAGAGAGATTAGACACCACGAGCGCGACGTGTACACTGTAGCATAGTACGTTCGTTTGGTACTACACGACACGTACTTTTGGTTCATCATAGCCTAACGAAGAAGATGGCGAGCTCCGGGCAGTCGCCGCCGGGCGGTCCGACCATGTAGAGCGACTCCGAGTCCTTGGACCCGACGGTGTGCTCGAAGCTCCCGCGCATGTACGCCATCTCGCCGTCGGGCCCGTCCACGTCCGACCGGCCGGGGAGCACGCCGCCGCCCATGGTGACCGCCCACAGCGTCTCCAGCACGGCGATGTCCTCCTCGGTCGGCTCCCGCCGCACCGCGTACCCCACCCTCTTGCCGTTGCAGAACATGGTCCACATGAGCTCCTCAAGCACCCACCCGTCGTCGTGGTGGTCGCTGCGCCTGAAGGAGTTGGCGCCGCCGCCGCCGCCCTCGCCGACGGCGGCGATGGCCTCGTTGCAGCCGTCGGGGCCGGCGCCGGCGTCGCCCTGCGCTGGCTCCGCGCGCTTCTCGACCTCCAGCACGATGCGCGCGCCCGCGTGGGCGCCCAGCTCGCGGAGCAGCGCGTGCGTCGGCAGCGCCAGCTCGACCACCAGTGTGGGCTGGCACCGCGCGTTCTGCTGCAGCGACAGCGACACGCGGCCGTCGCGGTAGCCGAAGAGCGTGCCCGTGAGGCGGTGCCGGGACGACGACGCGGCGCCGCCGAAGGAGGACGACGCGATGAGCTGCGACAGCAGCGAGCTCGAGTCCGACGACGACGGCGCGGTGGCGGGCCGCGACGACGGCGGCGCGACCCGGCACGCCCCGGGCTGCATCGCCACTCCGCACCGCGGGTTCAGCAGCGGCAGCGACCGGCAGATGCTCCGGAACATCCGCACGGGGCGGGACCGGCGAGACGGCGCCTTCCGCGGAGGCGGCTCCTCCAGCGCGTGCCCCGCGGCGTGGCGCGGCAGGGACGGCGACGCCTGCATAGATACGGATGTCCTGCTGGCCGCGTCGTCGTCGTCGGCCTCGGATGACGAGGACAGGGACCCCGCGGGCGTCCTGCCGCGCTCGGGCTCATTGTTGGCGTCAGCGTCGACGTCGGCCTCCGATGGTGAGGACACCCCCGGGCCCGTCCTGCGCTCCGGATCGTTGTTGGCGTCCGCGTCGACGTCGGCCATCACGGAGGAGGGAGCAGACGAGATGTGCGGCGGCGGCCTGGGCTACCGGTGGTGCGGCAGCCGGCGCGGCTCGCCTCGCCTGCTGCGCTCCCCCGATCGGCCGGCTTCGAGCGCGATGGGTAGCCGGAGGCTGTGAATCTCTGCGCTGCCCATGGGTGGAGGCATGGCGAGGTGCTTTGTTGCGGTCGCGGTTGCTGCTAGCCCGTCTCGTTGGCGTGGTTACGCGCCACTGGCGCCAAAAGCGCCACCGCGGCGGCCGAGTCCTCCGCTGCGCTATTCTGGGGTCTGGGCTACCCCTGACCAATTTGGGATGCGCGGTTTGTTGGATCGTGGCCCAAAAGGCCTCCTCGTAACTGAGCCCAGTAGTGGATTGGCGGTTTCGGTTTAGCCCATTGGAAACGCGGTTGCCTCGTAACTGAGCCTAGTAGTGGATTGGCGGTCTCCCCGCTTTTATTGCTTCTCCTTATCCAACGACTCATCGACGACGACGATGAGGAAGGACGTGGCTGGAGTAAATGCTGGCTGCCATTGCCACGAAGACGAAGGCAGCTACTGCCACCCTGTGTACCTTTGGTCCGTGTTCAATCACTTTCACGAGTGGGACGTGCAGCTATGCAGGGTAGTGCAATCGGATAAAAAAATGTACACATGGGACGTGCAGTTCATGCAGGGTTTGCATTGCAGCTAGGCCAGCTATGATCGGGGAGCAAGGAGTACTAAAGCGCCAGGTTGCATTGCAGCTAGCAGCAGTTCAAAACGAGACACGTCTGACACTGCCACGAGCTAATAATCGATTTTTGAGAGGTGATCTCAGCATTAACAGAACATAATGTGATAGTGACACTGCCAGAAGAAGGTATATGCTAGTAGTGGTTATCTTTTCGTCGAACACAAGTCTTATATATAATAATCCTCCTGACTGACTGATCGTGGGACCAAAAAGAAAAGGAAAGAGAGCAGGTAGGTGCTTTGCTCACAGTCACAGCATCTCGGTCTTGTTCTGTCGCGGGCCAGATATTCTCAAGCCTGAAGAGATGACAAATAGGATGGACAAAACTCCTCTCTGAGTGGATGAGCGTGCTGATTAGATCAAGAATATAATCCCAGTGATAAATACGTACTACTCCAACAAACAACTTACTACTTCGAGAAGTTGACCGGTCAGGCCTAGTAGGTATCAACCGACTTAAACCTCACGTATGCTGTACAGTAGAAATTAAACATGGGTAGGTGAGGTGTGTTTCAATGCCCTTGGCAGCTGGTTAACGCCTCTGCCCGCGCGTCGGTTTCCGGGAGTTGCTCTCTCTGGAGAAGGCCGCCCTACCAGGCTACCAGCGTCTGCCATGGCCATACTACCAAGGCTGGACATTTACAGGATTGCCCTTGTATTGCTGGCTGCCTTTCTGTTGTTTACGCTCTCACGACACATTGCTCGCATGCATGGTGCTGCTGCATTGCATATACAATTACACACGCTGTTGGCACTTGGCAAGTGCAGTGGTGGCTGACTGATGACTTGGATGCTACAGTTATCCAGGCTCAGACTCCTGTATCATACACAGTGGAGTACTACACTGTACACCGGCATCAAGCGAACTCTGAGCTTACGAAAATGATGGTATATCAGCAATGCGTACGAGTAATTTTTTTTTCGCGAGCGGGTTTGTACCCGTATTTCATTAAGGAGAAGAGAGTTTGTTACAAGCGACTGGAGTCCTAGGGGCGGCTAAAAACGGTTTGCAAGTTGCAAACGAAATTAAGACCAAACCCGGACCCCTACAACATTACGATCATACTAAGCCGAACTGAGCTGAGCGACTTGCATTGGCAAGGAGTTGATCGGCAGCAGCGCGAAGAGAACCCCCCTGACTCCTATACCCGGCCAGCAGCCATTCATTCCCCTCGGCGAAGGCGGCCGGCGGCATCTGGCTGGAGGGGCGCCACCTCTCCTCCCGAAGACCCTCACGTTGCGCTCCTTCCACGGGATCCATGAAACGAGAAGAACGGCGGTGTCGAAGCCCCGCCCTCATTTGCCTGTCCGAGTCGCCGCTTGCAATGTAGCCACCAAGATGGCGGGGCGTCATCCAGCCCCGCAAGCAAATCCTGGAGTCCGGCGGCGAGAGCAAAGGCGAACCAGAGCTGTCTTGACAGGACACAGCCCAACAACAAGTGACCGACCGTCTCAAGCTCCTGATCACAGAAAATGCAGGTTCCATTGCTCGGCAGTCCATGCCTCCAACGCCGCTCCGAGGTCCACAGCCTGCCATGGAGAGAAAGCCAGAAAAACATCTTGACCTTGGGCGGCGCCTTTGTCTTCCATAGTTCCTTTGCCCCTAGAAGCTCCGAGGATCCGTGGAAGAAGGCCCGGTAGGTGGACGACGCAGAGTACACTCTGTCCGGCGACCATTTCCACACAAATCGATCCGGTTGTGTGGGCTGCAACACCACCCCGTCCAGCATCTCCCAGACCCGAATATATTCGACGATAACCTGCGTGGTGAGCGCTGTGCCGATATCTCGTACCCAGCGCCACTGGAACAGGGCGTCTTTCACAGTCCTACGCTTCCCTGCACGGGAGATCGTGGCGAACAGGCATGGCGCGAAGGAAGACAGAGTGACCTGAAGCCATCGATCGGTCCAGAACAGAGCAGATGCTCCATCGCCAACGCGAACACTGAAGGAGGCATTGAACATGGCCGCGACGTTCTTCTCAGGTCTCGATGTACGTACCTGTACGATGTACAACTCTCCAGGGGCATTCCGGGCAATGCTTTGTGGCCCCCACCTGTCCAAGTTCCATAAATTTTGTGTTCGACGCCGTGTGACTCTGCCAGAGTGCCACCTTCCTCGTTGGGGATCGGAGTAAATACCCCTGAACGCATCATCAGCATCCTCTCAATAATGTCAGCTAGTGGCTGATAGCCTCGCTGCCTCAGACCTCAGGAAAAGGAGACCTGAAACCGGAAAGTTAAGGGGAGTGCACAAAAAAGTTGATGAGCAAAGGGAATCAGGAGTGCCACTGACGTCCCAGTGCTATCCAGAAACTCCCAGCCTCTAGCTAGTAGAGCGGCTGCGCGCCGAGAGCCGGAGACAAAGGCAAGGGCCAAGAAGAGATCAATCACCAAAGGCGGCCATGAATCATCAGCGCGGGGAGGAGGAGGATGAGCGCAACTCCGAGGATTCGACGGGTCATCGGCGCAAAGACGACGACGCGGCTGGGGACGTCGACGGCGGCAACCACGGACGACGCGGGGAGTCCATGGATCAGCGCGAGTCGCGCGATGGGTACGAAGAAGCGGAGGAGACCACTGCGGGGGTGCTCAAGGAGGTGGAGGTGGTCGGCGGCTCTGAAGAAGAAGAAGCCCCGGCGCCGCTTTTCGCGCACCCGTGCTCGCTGCTGCGGCTCCTGCTCCGCGCCTGTGCCGGCTGCCTGAGCATGCACGGCTACTGCAGTGACGACGACGACGACGACCCGAAGCCGGCTGCCGACGACGACGACGCTGCTGCGCCGGCGGTCGTCGCGGAGTCGTCGCCGCCACAGGAAGGAGACCATCAAGGCGGCGGCGGCGACGACGACAAGGCGGCTAGCGTAAGTGTTCGAGACCACCGCTTGGTGATTTGTCAGTACACGGGAACAGATCGGGGCTCGTTGACGAGCTGGCTCGTATGCTGCAACATTTGCAGTACTTGTGTGTGCAGGGCGAGGTGGTGACTCGGGCGTGGGCAGTGAGGAGGCCGACGGCGCCCGGCCGCTGTCCGGTAGAAGGTTCCGGTGGCAATGGAGGGCACCACCACTAGGCAACGGTCATCATCTCTTGCATGCCTTCTTCGCTTGGCCGATGAACAGGGCAAGGCAACTAGCTTTAGTTTGGTGGCCAAGTGCCGAACATATGCAACAGGCCCTCTCTACTTATTCCAAGCATGCACGTAGTAGCTTTCCTGTAACTTGGATGATCTGAACTCCAAACAAGACTGTGTGAGAAGTGTTGTATATATAGTTTGCTAATTAAATGTGTTCAAGACATTAAGCTGCAGTACGCCAGTATTCCGTAGTACTTAAAGAAGCATGCTACACTGGCAATTTATTTGCTGCTGGGTGTGTATTGAAACTGTTTTCTTTTTACCGGCTGTCAAGTTTGGTACCCCGTAATTAGGGAGTGTTTGAGCACTGTTTACCAAATGGTCCAGCGAATTAAGATGGACCGGTTTGGTGCATCATCCCTCCCGCTGCATGTGGCGCGCACACACAGTTGAGTAAAAAAAAAGGAAAAAAAAAAAAGAAACCAAGCTAGTTAAGGATGACGTTGAATTATCAACGGTTAAAATAATGTTTTTCTCTAAAAAAAATAAATCATTTTAACTTATCAGCTAACTTATTTTATTTAAAAAAACGTATAAGTCCTGTTAAGCAGACAAATGTCTAGATTCACCTTTCAAGTTATTTATTACACAAATCCGATGAAATCACCATGGGCAGGTCGGATGTATTTAGAAACAAAAAGGACACATCAGGAGGCTAGATAATTAAAGACACGAGGTAAGCATACCGAGGGCAGAAATAGGCAAATAATACTTCCTCCATCTCATAAAACATGTAAATCTTACTTTTCGAGGCTATATTAGTGGAAGTGTGAAACTATGAATCTACCTCTACTATCTTTTTCTCTGCACATTGGTAGGAACTAAAAAACAATAATTTTTCTAGAATATTCACATGTAGTAGAGTAATACCAACCACATAATTATATTTAAATATTGATCTATCTAAATATTTACTAAAATATTTTAAAATTACATGTTTTATGAGACAAAATTTAAACGTTACAATTATATATTTTGTGAGACTGAGAGAGTATTAGCAGAAACGACAGCGCCAAAATCTCCTCCTAACGACCTGCGGGCTCGCGAGTCGTGACCTTACGTTGGTTGCTCCCCGGTCCACTGGTTCCACGGCCACGCGGCCACGCGCCCACCATGCATCGTTCGCGCCCACCATTCATCGTTCGCGACGGCCTTGCATTGCCTGCCGTCTTGGCAGCAGCCGGCCACAGCCACGGGTTGACGGGTGTCTGCGCGGAACGCGGCGACGGGCGACGGGCAGCCGGCAGTCACGGGCGCCCGCAGCTGCGCCTGCAAGGTGCACCTGCACGCACGCACAGAGTGGGCAACAACAACAACGCGAGGGCGCGGCGGGTCAAGTCGGCCTTCTAGCCCGTGTTGGGGTCATGGGCTGATGAGTGCCTGCGTTGTGCGCCTGGCCCACATGGTCTTGGTGTGCGAGGGAGGTGTGTCGGCTTCTGGCCCACGCGGTTTTTCTTCTTTTAGCATTTTTTTTTTTGGAAACACACGCCTTATTATGATCCGATTTCATTTAAACTCAAGCGACAAAAAATTGTATAAACTCCAAGAGGGGATCAATCCAAACGTAAGATCGATATCCAGGTCTAACAATGATAAGAACACCACCAACTGAAGGGACCATAAACACCTCGATCTATTAACGTTGCACGTAGAAATTAAATACGGGTTGGTGAGGTGTGCTCCAATTCGATGCCCTCGCAGCTGGTTAAACCCCTCTGCCCGCGTCGGTTTCATGGCAGATGGTGTTGCTCTGGAAAAGGCCCCCCTACCAGCGTCTGGCCGTCTGCCATGGCCCATGGCCACCAATGATGGCCATTTTACAGGATTACCCTTTTGGTTGCTGCTGCTGCTGCCACCGCTGCCGCCGCCATTACTCTGCTGTTTACGCTCTCTCTCGACACATTGCTCGAATGCATGGTGCTGTTGCTATAGCCAGTATATGCAATGTCAATACTATTGGCCTGTTTGCTTCGTAATCAAAACATGGCACATCAAATGATCGTTATGCCATAGGGTGTTTTTGGCAACTCTTTGGTTCATTGTCATAACTATGACGTGTCATATCTCATATATTATAAATTTAATTATTTTTATGCCAAATTTTACCATAAGTGTGGCTTTGATTTTACTCGCCACATTTGGGTCACATTTGGGGTGTTCAGCTGGTCGCACAAGCCGACTAATAAGACAAATGAGCAGCTATGATTTGCCGAAGGTTAGGTATGACAAACTATGACACCAAGCAAACAGACTATAGTGTATTTCTTATAATTTAGACCAACAAACAGTCAAACTTGAGATAAAAAGTTAAATATCTTATAATTTAAAATGGAGAGAGTAAATATGAAGCTCATATTTTTGGGGGCGCCTTAATACCTAGAAACTCTTCTATGTGTAAAAGGGAACGGAGGAACTAGTGCCTATTTTGGCACCATGGATCAGTGGATTGGCCCTATAGAGTTTTAACACTAGAATTATCAACTGGGTTGACGTTGACCCAAAATGATATGCATCCCGAGTACCAGGGGCATTCCGGACAATGCTTTGTGGCCCCCCACATGCCCAATTCCATAGGCAACAATAAATTTGTTGCTCCACTCCGTGTGAGTCTGCCAGAGAGCCACCTGTCAATGTCATGGAGGGGAGTAGTAAATACCCCTGAAATCATCATCAGCATCGTCCTCTCAGCTCAGGAGAGGTTGCTACTAGTTCACTGCCTCAGGCCACAGGAAAGAGAGATCTCCGGGAGACGGGAGTGCAGTGCACAAAAAAGTTGACGAGCAAAGGGGAAATGTCTCCCCGTCTGTATATGCGCTCGGCAGGCTTATCTCGGCCGTCCATTCCATAGCGGGGCCCATAACTTTCTCTTTGTTTTTTTTTATTTAGCTTTTTTTGTTTGGGCTCAATACATTTTAGGACTGGAGGGTATTTTCGGAAGCTGAAAAGTGCTGTCGCCTATACTACCCGTGATGTCCTTGGATTCTCCAAGTTCGGTACTGTTCGTTGCTTTCCCCTCTTCCACGTTCTTGCTGAGCTCTTCTTCCTCAATTTTGCCATCAGCCAGGTGTACGCAGGCGCGTGATCGTTGATGGAGCTGCCCAATCAACCATCTTTAGGTGAACCGGCATCACTTGATCTGTCGAATGAGGTAGTTTTTCTCAACATCTTTTCCTTTCCATGGGTTCGATTGTGATTTGGGGCGCTTTGCTTTGGGTACTGTTGTTGGATTGTGGTGTTGTGGGGATTTGGTTTTGAGTTTGGGGTGGTTGGGTCGCCGGATGGGTTGATTGGTTGGCCGGGCTCGTCAGTGTGTTTATGAATCTCCGGCCATCGTCGATCGTCTGATGGCATAAGCTCCTTGAACACCCAACTCTGGCCGCGTTTTGGGGCTGGGTACAGGTGGTTGCGGCGTGGTGATGCTCGTTTCTCTGGTCTGGAGGTGTAGGTCGCGGTTAGGGCTGGGTGGGGCTGAGGCTTGGTCGGCCATGGTATGCCGTTATCGGCCCAGGAACGGGGATGCTAGTTTAATAATATAATTACCATTCATGTGCGTTGTTGGAGTCGGAACCAACCATGCCTTGAAGCTAGGATGTTCCTCTTTCCATGGTTATTTAGATAATTTTCCATGTTTTATCCTTGATGAACTGCATTTTCAGGAAATCTAGTCTATAGGCACGAGCTGTGTTGTTTATGGCATTGGTAATTAAATTTTTTAGGTGTAGGAGGTACTGAGGTTAAGTTTCAGGAATCAAAAAGCCTTTGCTACTAGTCTACTACATCCTTGGATTTCGACTACTTCACGTTTTGCAGCGGCCGTCAGAACCATCTGTATAATAAGTCGATGTGTAGCTACTGGGTGAATCGGTTGGCCTGAGTTCTAATTTGGTTTTAGTAGTAACCAAGGATTGCTGAATAGAGGTGTCAAGCTGCTAGTATATTGGAGTGAGAAACTTTTTTGTATGTAGATGACGATCCTTCCAAGGCTATATATTTGCAGTTGCAATTCCTTGCCTTAGTGGTGCTGTTATATCTTTCCTCTCGATTTCAATAAAATAGCAAAGCTGCTACTATATTGCAGTGAACTTTTTTATTTTTGTTAATTATTCCGTCAAATGTAAATGCAGATGGATGCTGCGCTCAGGATGTTCTCTGGATTATCTATTCATGCCGAGCAGCATGCCGCACCCAGTCAGATTGTGGTTCAAGGAGCGGATAACCATTATTCGCAGTTACTTGAGAACATTAGGCAGAAGCCTGAACCACAGATGGATGTAAGTACAAGTGTCGACATCTTGTTTTGACAGTTGTGTTTGGTTTCGATCATTGTGTTTAGTTGCAGCAAGTATCATGTTTGTTTGTTTTAAAATATATGTCCCTCATGAGAATGGATTATATGATAACTAGCTTTGCAAGTTCTCCTTTGTAGTTTGTTTTGCTGATTAGTATATCCACTTTATTACCCCTTGCTGTTTGTTTGATGAAGTTGTGACATTAATATTATTTATATAGGACCATAAGCTGGTCTTTCAGATCCCTCTGAAGACAATATTCATAGCTGCACTTAAGTCAGTGGGCATCCTTGAGCCTGTCTTTGGTCTTATGCGTCGTCCTGCATCATTCCAAGTCCTTATTCAGTTGAAGTCAGATCTGCCAGTGTGCATCCTGGGTGGTTCTGAATATGGTAAAATAGTCGGGGATTGTTGTCCCACTAAAGAGGCGGCAGAAGAAAGTGCTATCAGGAAGGCTGTTTCATACCTTTACAGGATGCACAATGTAGTTGTAGTTGACATTAGTTCCCGGAAGGAGTCTTCGCTGCTACGCACGTCTCGACACGTCTATCACAATGTTTATGATCGTCTCAAAATGTTAGAGTTCATGATTCAGAGGTGGCGCAAGTGTCTTGATGATCTTTTTGAAGTAGAGAAGTTTGCCTATCCGAAGCTGAAACATTGTGATCCTGTTGAGTCTCTATTTGTTGAACCCATTTACCAGTCGCTGCAGTTTATTAAGAAAGATGCCATGGCCCGTATTCGCTCATTTGATGGTAAAATGAAAGACCTGGCCAACCAGAAGGACGATTATATTCAAGCTTCTAGGTCTAAAGCGCTGATATGTTCAAAGGTAAACAACCTGCATTAGAAATTCACTATCTTGGTTACCTTTGTTGTACATTGTGTTATATTCATGAATGTTTAGGTTCAAATGTATAATTTGGCGTTACTTTACGTATTATTGCTAGGCTTCTATCAAGAAAGCTTACTTTGAGGATGTAGATGCTCTTGCCCTTTTGCTCCAGTGGCTTAATCTTGAAGAGGCCCAGTATGCCTCAAATGTTGAAGAGGATGCTCGTTTCCTTGGTGTTGTCATGCTTTCTTTCCCATCCAATCAAAACATGGTTCCACCGGGTGACTGCAGCATTGAGGCAAAGCAAACCAAGAAAACTATTGCAAAGGCACACAATGCTGCTGCCAGAGCGGCTATTAATTTTCTTGAGATGCACTACAATGTAGAGGTTGCTGGGTACAATCATAATGATAAACTTGCTGCAGAACAAGAGATGTTTGTTTGGAAGGGGCTTAATGACCAGACTCGTATGCTCGGAGCTGAACTGTTGAAGTTTTGGGAAGACTTCCTAAACCAAATTCAATCTCCATTATATGCATCTAGAAATAGATGCACTATGCTTGCTTCCCAGTCAGGTGTGCAAGGTGCGATGCCATTCATATATGATCTAGTTCGACGACTTGAGGTTGCTTCTACTAAGTGCACTGACACTTTCAAGTTAGCTGCTGCTAAATTTGGTTCACTGGAATGATTCTGTAAGGCTGGCAGTTTGAGTGTGCACTTAGTCTCTGGTTATCAGTAACTAGACCTGCCTATTATGTCTCTTAGTTCATCGAAGTCTCTTTATTTGGTCTTGTATTGTTATTAAAACATATGTTGCCATAGTGGACCTTAATTAGCGCTGGTTGTTGTATGCCATTGATGACTGAAGGAATGATGTGTGTTGTTTTCTAATATGCATTGCCAAATCTGCTTGTATGATTTATCAATATTGGTCGGTCTTTTTATGTGGACATCTGTTTATGGACATCTGTTTATGGTTATCTGGACTAGGCTGAAAGAGTGCATAACCACCATTTTAGCTGCATAGTATTATTGTCCTAAACGCTTTTAGCAGTACTTGTTCATGTTTCTTTAGCATTGGTTTAAAATACACGTACATTTCTCTATGTTTTACCTCGCATGGCGTCTGATTGGCTTTGTTTTCACAATTATTTTACCTTGCGAATGGTTTAAATTGCACATACGATACTCTATAACCCAGACTATAAATTTTGATTGTGAGAAATAATTACTACCTCTTACAGCTTGTTTAAGTTTATTCGGTTTTAGGACTAATATGCACAAATGAAGACTGAAACATTGGCCACTTCTTTCATTTATGTCAAGTGCCATCAGAGTACTGTTGTCTGATGCACCTGAGGTACTACCTCACTGTTGGTTCACAGGGTCCAAGTACGTGTGCACAGTTGATTGGACGTTGGATTGCTTGAATACTGGGTGCTGTAAAAAATAATCATAAGGAGGGACAGTCAGGTACAAGTATACTACTTTTGTCCATGTTCATTTGCTTCTACCTCTGGTCCTCTCTTCCATTCATCCCTCCTTTCAATCTGGCTTCTTTTCTTGCTGTTGCGCAGCTCTCTGGCTTCTTCTCCAGACCACCTGGTACGTGTATTCTTCATACGCCGCAGTCAGTCGACGTGAATTTTTGATCTTGATATTGTTTCTCCAATTTCGCAAAGTGCCTTTTGTGTTGAGCCATTTGTATGCTGATATTTCTCGACCATCTATCATTAGTTCTCTATTCTAGGAGTCCTTTTTCTTCCTGTGTTCTTGTGGCTTTCATGATTTTTATCCTTTTGGTTTTATCAGCTCTACTACTAGCTCTTGTAGTCTCAATACTAGCTTCCATGCTTTCAATACTAGCTTTAAGACTAGCTCAGACTTAAGTGATTCAATACTAGCCTTCATGCTTTCATGCCCCTGTTCGTCTGTGCTGCTCCCAGTTGGTCTAGTCTGGTTCCAGCTCACCTAGACCAGACCAGCTAGCTAAATTCCGCTCCATCCCTGGCTGCTTGCTGCGGCTGCTGGCTGATCAGGACCAGAGCAAACTAGCCAAAACAATACCAGCCGAACAGGGCTTAGACTTGGAGAACTTGTAATGTTTCTGCTTTTATCCGTCTGTATGTTTAGGCCATTTTGTTCTCATCATAGAGCCCCATATCCTTTAAGACTAGGTCTTGTAGTCTCAATACTGATTTGGTACATGCGATCCATGGTTTGTATTATTTTAGGATGGAGCAGAAAGCTGACGATCGCAGCTCTGAGATCCATGGAGACAGTACTCTTTCTGCTGATGGGTCTGGTCCAATTTCAAGGAGTTCAGTAATACATGTGGTCTCAATAGTGGCAAAGTTTGATCAAATGAAAAGAGATCTAGTTAGGGAGATTGGTTTTGAAGGTATCCTTGATTTGCCGCATATCACTAAAGTGGATCGCAAGTTTACTCTCTGGCTGCTCACCAAGCTAGATCCTAAAACAAGATCGATCATTGTCAATGACCATTGTATCGCTGATGTGATTGACTTTGAAGTTACTAGGATATTGGGGATTCCTTGTGGTAGTAGAGATGTATGTTCATTAGATGTTGGTGACAAGAAGTCGAAGCTAGAATTCATTCATCATTTTTTTGGTGACACGGAAGGTGACAACAATCTTCTTAAAGTCGCTGAAAATAATGTGACAGCTACATATGATTTGCCCATGATTGAAAAAGATCAGCACACCTTCAAGGTCTCGTTTGTTGTTTGGGTTATGGGTCATCTTCTTGCACCAACAAAGAAGCATAATGTTGGCAGTGAACGTTTTTAGGGGTGCTCTCCTGTCTCCCAATGAGATCAATCAATTCAACTGGGCTGCTTATGTAATTGAAGAGCTGATGACTGCTGCAAGGGATGTTCAGAACACAATAAAGCAAAACAAGCCTGTGAACACAATCACTGGGTGCTCTATTCTCCTTCAGGTTCTGTTCTATTACATACTACAAGTAGCTTCTATCACAGTTTGCTGTCTTAATTGTATGTAGCTTTATCAATATCTGTGATTTGATCTTCAGGTTCTGTATTTTGAATCAATCCACATGGGACATCTTAATAGACCTAGAGGGATCAGACCCCACATAAAAGCTTATGATTTCAAGTTGTTGACTATGATGATTGCTGCAGACAAAGTTACTTCACCATCTGGGTCAGGAAATGGAACATGGGGTAGCATATTGGTTAGTATTCTTTTTTACTCCAATTTGAACACTCTTATTAATTATATATGTTCGTAATGTTTCGTCATTGCTGCAGCAACGGTGCCCACAAGTGCCAAATGAGGCTCTTCAAATCACTTCGCATACACCTGGTCCTGGTTCCAGTTCTGAGCCTGGCAAAGACAAAATTGTCATCGAGAGTTTTGGAAAGTATGTTAGGGACAAATTTGGAGATAAGGTATGGAGGTTTATTCTCTCCTAACACATTTTATTGTCTACGCTAAACTAAGAACAATAACTGCAATCTTTTAATGATTCAGCTGTCCACACCTCAAGCTGTGGCACTCAGTTGGTTTCATGCAAGGTGCATACATCACCAGAAGAAGCTAATGACTAGTATACAGGAAGATATTGTTAATCTTGTTGACAAACTTTTTGCACCTCCACCTGCATCTACTCCTGGCATTCCACCTCAATCAATTGAAGGCAAGGGAAAGGGTACAGACTATATGCCTATCCATTGTAGGTTTTGCATCTGTATGTTTCCTTTCTTATACATGTGTGTGCAGGAGCCAGGCAAGTAAACTCTGAACCGTCCAACCCACTTATGTATGGGAGGACCATACAAAAGTGCAAGCGTCCTGCTGAAAGCTCTGGTCCTATAAGTTCTCGAAGAGGTATTATGTAAATGTTGTTTGTTCTGTTTGAAGCTTGCTTTTATTCTGTCATTGATTCTTTTTCGTTTTAACTATGTTTTGCTATTACATCTTGTTCTTATAGCTTTTAAGAGACACCACTCATCTTCTAGACAGTACGAATTGCCTGAGACTCTGTTGACTGGTTGTGTGTCTGCTTCTGATGAGCATCAAGTAGTAAATGAAATGTCTGATAGTTCCTATCACTCAAGGACTATGAGTCACAACATAGGTATTGACATGAGTGTCGTAATGTGTTTTTTTCCATGCGTACATGTGTCTATGAATTGATTCTAGTTGTGACCTATATTATACTCACATTTATGTCTTATTTTTCTAGGGTGTGACACTGATGTTCCATCATTTGATCTTGGTATAGATTTGAACACAACAGCTATCAAGGAGCATCTTATTACTCTTACATCCCTGAGCCTAACACAGACTGACACAGAGGATGGACAGCAGACATCACAAAATAGTGGTGTAGGAGCAGGGCTTCATAGAGACAATGTTGGTGTGTCCAGTGAAGGTAAATGTATGTTTGCTTTGTTGCTTTGTTGCATGTGTTAAAGTCTGACATATTCTTATATGATTTTTGATTCGTAGTGCATCTTAATGATTCCATGGTGGAGCCGGAGTTACCTGATCCATGTGTCAATCCTAGCAAGGATGCATCAACTGTCAACAATGCAACCATTTCTACCAATGCCCCCATCTGTAATACTATTAATACAATTTTTGAAGATACATGTCTTGGGTTTTCATCACCCCAGAGTCAATTGAATGCACCCAGTGGTACACAACCAGGGTTGGATAATATACGGCCGCCGATCTTCATTACTCCTGACCACAAGATTAAAGCTTTATCCACATCCCCTGGAACCCTAAGCAAGATTTTGGCTGAGGGCGACTTAGTTGATAGAATAACACACTCTGAGCACAGCCTCAATATTAACATCAAGCCATGGGATGGTGATTATTCAGAATCTCCTATTATGAAGCGAAGTATTGAAAGTCCGAATATGCCTAGTTGCTCACACGTGTTTAACCTATCCCATCGGGATCCTCCACAAGATATTGTAGACTTGTTTTTCGATGATGTTTCATTGTGCAGCCAACCTGACCTCAACAGGCACGTAGTATTCACTATTTTCTCACCTTTTCAGTACTGAACATTTCGGTTCTTACTGTATCACTGGGTAACTTTTGTTTCTATATTGTTTTGCAGGCCATGGTTGGCTCATACCTACCCAAGGGAAATTGAGATTGAAGGAACTTGGATTCAGAAAGCTTTCATTTATGACATGCCATTGAGCTATGATATTTGTGATCTAGCAATCCGTCGCTTTCGACAGCTCGATGAGATGATGTACTCGGACACCACTGCTTTCCGTTGGCGGCATATTGTTGAGTCTGAATTTGCCGTGCGTCATCAACTGTTACCCTTTGTCTGTTGAGTTCATATTTTTCTCAGTATGTATTAAAATCTCACAATTCTGTCTTTTTTACTTGCTAGATGTTTGCATTAGCCGACGAGCCTCCATATTACCGTAATTCCATTGTCGAGCAATTTATTGGTCCTAGCTTACAGTACAAGATTGAAGATTGCCGAATGGTATGAATGTTTACTTACAAATTTTATACAGTGGTGTGACATTCTGTACTGACTTTTTGTTGTTTATTTTACCTGTTGTACAGATTGTTGTTCCTGCCTTTGTATTGCTCAATTGGTCTTGCTACTTCTTTGATTTCAAAGATAAATGTGTTCATGTCATTGACCCTCTATACAAAAAGGAACTAGTAGAGGTGTTTAGGAAAATGCATCAGCCAAATGTATACAAGGTTGCAGTATCACTAGCTACATGCTTTCAGATGTTCTTTACAAATTGGCAGCATAAGATGCAAGAGTGGGATTTACTGTTCGTGGAGCCTTCTATTGCGGATGCAACCCCGTAAGTACATCTTTGGCCTGATACTATCATATTGTTTTTTATTTTTTTGTGTGCTAAAATTTATTTTGCTTGCATAGAGCTGAGACAGGTCTTTTAACTCTGATGTACATTCGACAATTTGATGGTTCTGAGATTCGTCTAGCTAATCGCGTGAGTATTTGAATTAATTCGTTCATCTCTTACCATACTTGGAGCACCTGGATATGTGGAATTGAACAATTTAGTTCACTTATGTTCAGGAATATTTTGTGCAATTCAAGAAGGTCATGCTTTATGAACTGATGTGTCTCAGTCAGAACCAAGCCAAAGCGCCGTTGAAATTGACAATCACTCTTGACGACTAGGAGTCAAGCAATCCTGTCAAATGCGATATTATGGATGAAGATTATAGTTTGTTTAAGTAGTCATGTTGTGAGTGTGTGTACTTGTACGTGTGTGATTTCATCAACTTTGTAACTTCTACCTCATTTGTAGTTAAGAAGTTTGCAACCCGGACCTCGTTTGTAATGATTAAGTATAAGTACATTCCACTATGAACTCTTAATCCATATCCTAGTATATGGCTAGCCGGTTTGTACGCTCTGATCCAGACTCCATAAGAACTACCTTCTCTTTCTCTAGTGTATTCTATCCGTTAACATCATCTATGCACAGACATGTGAGTTGCCATGACTTTTGTCCTTTTTTGTATCAAATAATCTTTGTCTGTACCATGCTTTTTTGGTCGTACTTGTATACTGTTCTTGATTGGACATTTGAGTGATGCAGCACTCCTAATTGAAAATAATATTGAAAGCCGTGCCGAAGAAGTTTCTACCTCAACTTATGATTATGTACTGCACTCTTTCCTTTCTTATAGTATGCTATTAAGTCTGAACTTTTTGCAATTTGAGTTTGATACTGTTATAACGTTTAGTATGTGGCTCCTTTTTCAGGTACTGTGTCGACATGTCATTCACCTCACAGTGTGCAAGGGTAGCCTCTGCATGGCCTTGACATTGCTAGATTTATAGGACATAACCTGGAGCTGGGAACATCACGGTACCCATCATTTCTCACTCTCCTTCATCTAACTCTCTGGTCCTTCTTCTCCACCTTGCAACCTTGGAGCTTCTTTCATGGCGGACACACATGATCTTGAACCTGTGTACGATGCAACCCCAGGGAGTAGTCTTCCTTTTCCCCACCATTCAAGCCCAGGGTGCAGCATGCCTGCTACAGGTGACCTCCGTGGTACCCCATGCCGCAGTGCATTCCCCTCCTCGTGCTCCCAGCACAGAACATCCCCTCGGCAGAAGTCAGACATCGTCTGTGAAGGAATTTCCTCTTCATCTGGCTTCAGCGATAGCTTTGGACTGAAGGTGAGTAATGTATTTCAACTGAAATCTGAGTCTTGTAGATTTTATGATATTTCACAAGCTCTTTAGGCCATCATGGGTTTACCTTCATTTTAGAAACTTTTCTGTTTTATGCATCACAGATATCAAACCTGAGTGGAAATGTTAGCCAACCTACATCCCTTATTTCTGTGCCTTCTCCAAGCAAATCTCCTATTGACCATCAGTTAGAGTTCTCTTATCATATGGCTAGCAAACGTCTTGATGCTGAAACAAAGTTAAAGATCAACACTACATTCTCTTTGATCACCATGCATGATATGCTTTGTAATTTTGGTGCTGAGAAAAAAGCTTTGTTGGACTCTATTGGCTTTGGTGGCCTATTGAAAGTACAGAAGCAGCGTCTTAAGTGTAGGAATTTAATTCTGTGGCTTCTCAATAACATGGATGAAGGCTCTGGTTCAATATATCTTAAAAGTGGAGAGCTAATTGTAATGGATAGAGATGTGAATCTTGTCATTGGTATACCATATATAGGGGAGCAGGTCAACTTATGCCCTGCAAATGCTGAATTAGTCAACAAAGTTAGGGAAATTCTTCTTCTAGACAGTGGAACCGAGCTCAGTATTGAAGCTGTCCATGCAGTTCTATTGAAAGAGTATGGAAGAAAAATGAATGCACAGGAAAGAGATGCATTCAAGGTTGCTGCAATTTTATTTGTAGACTCATGTTTCCTTGGTCCTAGAGGATGCAAACGAAGAATCAACAAGGACATATTGAAACATGTGGTCGATCCATCTAAGATTTCTAAAACAAATTGGGCAGGTTATGTTCTTAGAATTTTACGTGAGTCAGCTGCAAAGGTCCAGCAAAACATAAGGGCTGGAAACAAGTCTGTACATCTTGAGGGGTGTCTCTTATTCCTGCTGGTGCGTTCTCTTCTTATTTGTTTCCTAAAATAGAATTTTTTTAATTGTTTTTGTAACTTGCATTTTTCTTATTTTTTGCAAGGTGTTCTATCTTGATAATTTAAATTTCGGCTATATGACACCACGTCATGACACTCTCCCACGGGTTGGCAAGTATTCTCCTTCTCTAGTGGCGGAACTTGTATCATACGATCAAAGAGCAACTCTTGGGCATAAACTCAATGAGCACGGTCGCTGCAATGTATGTTAATGCACAATTTTCTTGTTATCAGAGGATGACTATTCTTGGCCCTATTTAACAACATTATGTTTCATGTTTTCTTGATGCAGCTTCGAGATCGACAAGATGTCATTTATTCTAGAGCTACTACTGCAGCTTCCACTAGATCACAGCTAGGAGACAACAATTATTCTCCACAATTTGGGATTCGTTCTACTAGAAAGGTCCACCTATCAGCTTTGTCGTCCAAAGTTAAGTCACCGAAGCCTAAGGTAGCGCATCAATTGTCCTTCTTATCTTGATATGTTAAGTGCTTGTATTTTTCTCAGCAATTAGTATTTTTCAGCCTGCTGGATACTTAAACATGATAAGTGCCGAATCAGCTTTAAAAGAATCGTTTGAGGTTTTTACAAGACAAATGTATCAAGCAATAGAAGAACTAAGACGTAAAACAGAAAGCCTGCTATCCAATGTTCCAGAGGATCCAACTTCATGCTCAATGTTTACTAAAGGTATGAGGTACAATGTAACACTATATCTTTCATGAAACATATTCTAAACAAAATTCATTGATCATTTATAACATTTAAGAAAATCAGAACTAGGTGCTCAACAAAACAATGATGTGCAACAGACTGCAATGAGCAATAATATAGCATTCAAGGCTGCCATTTGCTATCAGACTCTTTCCTGCAGCTGTTTTCATTACACTTAGTGTTTCCACTGTTTATTTATACATGTTTAGGGAACAACTACATCTCTGTTTCTAGTTCATCTGCAAGTAGTAGTATTCAAGTTTCCAGCTTGGAATTGCTAAATAATGTCTGTGGCAACCCTGATGTCCATCCCAAATCAGACGATATAGGTACGAAATCTTGTAAAAGACCATTCATACTTATGTTTTATCTCAAAGTAAGCAAATCAAATGCTATACGTGTCTTGATTGGGGAATTTTCTCTACAGCTCAATCAATGCCTCTATTACTGTATCCATCAGAAGATCAATTTGGTGCCGAACCTGTAGAAGGCACACAAGATTTGGTGTTTGCCCCATCACCTTTCGATTTGTCATTGAAGCACAAGGATGTCCCTTTGAAAACTCTAATGGAATTGATCAAAGTGCTTCCAACCTTGTCTGAGGATGACAAAAACATGTGAGCCTTTTGTATATTGTGTTACCTCATATGACAACCAACACTCTTACAATATTTTACTTACTTATTATAGTAAATATTGTTATCATGTAGTGACTGGTTTATACATGATGCCCCAAGCAAAATACAAATTGATGGCAGGAGCCTATATCAATCTTTAAACAGTGATTCAGATTTCAGCCATACTCTCATGAATGCTGTTATAAGGTTGTGCCAACTACTGGATGATGATATGTATGAAGGATGCCTCCACAAAAGGTGGCGGCATTTCCTTCCAGCGGACTGGGCGGTATGAATCCCATTAGGTTGTTGTAGTATATAATGCCTTCAAATTTGACTCTGAACCTGCAATTTAAATGACAGGCAGTTGCTTTGGAGGATAATAAACTGCAGGAAAAAGCAATAATCAAGGAGATGTTCATTGGGGATCACATATCACATGAAGTTGGTAGCTGCAGGCTGGTAGGGCTTACTAGTCTAGAACTTTCATTTGCATCATGGCCTATATTTCCTCAATTTTTCTCACTATATGTCTATTTTTATGAAGGTTATTGTTCCTGTCTATAACCAATCATATTGGTCATTGTACACCTGGGACTTTGCTAGTCACACAGTTACCATAGTTGACCCAGCTACTAACAATCCAGATATTATTTGGGGACGGCATGAGCGTACCATTAGTTCTTTGCATGATGCTATGCTATGTTGCTGGAAAGAACTTTTTCAATATTATGTGCCAGGCAAATCTGAATGGGATCGGAAGTATATACCCCAGGAATATACTGATGCTAAAATGTATTTCTCTGACATTTTATTTTAATTTCCATATCTCTGTCTCATACCACCTGAAATAAAATTTGTTTGCTTTTTTTTGTAGCACCAGCTCAGGCTTGTACACTATTTTCTACGCACTTTTCTTTGATGGCATCACATGCACACGCAGTATGGTTATGGTAATTTTCCTCCTTTGATGTGAATGACAGGATATTCCTTATTTGGCGTGATTTAAAATGACCCATGTTAACTATTAGTTCATATAGTTGTCGCTTACTTTAAGCCTATGTATTGTTTGTAGGAGGATTCTATAATATTGTTCCAAGCCCGTATTCTCTACCAACTATTAGGATCCAGAGGAAACAAGGGTACATGTCCAGAGGCAATCCGTGGCTTGTTTGCTGCCTGCGGCTGAGTCTGACCTAATTAGCATAGTGCTTTAATGATGAATAATAATCTGATGCTTCATAGTTGGATGTAATAGCGTTATGTATCAAGCATGTTTATCATGCCAGTTATTTTGTCAAATATTCCTTTCACATCCTTGTATTTGAACTAGTAGCAAAATATCGTCTGTACTAGTCTCAGGAGACATAATTCTATCCTTCTGGACATAAACATTGTAAGACATAATTTTATCCTTTCCCTCCATCTGTGTGTCCAAATTCTCAGTTTTGCTACTCACATGTTGCTTACAGTCCATGGTGTCCCATCAGTTTTGAAATTTTGAATTTTAGACTTTTGGAGGGAAACCTACACACAGGAGCAACCCGCTATACCCTATAAAGCACTCTGAACGTTCCTACCACACATCTGCCCTCTATTGTCACTTGGCTTTGATTTCTTGAAGCCTTCTCCATGTCTGACCACGTAGCTTCTAGTGAGTTGCCTGCTTCATGTACTACTATAGCATCTGAGCCGTCAGTTATGTTTGGAGCACAGGTGCATTTTTACTCTCTGTTGTATGGTCTTGTTTCATTTCTATTTAGATCTTCATTGCCGACATATGCTTAATGCTCTGGTTGCAGGAACCTGCCGGTGGATATGATGCTGATGATGAGGCTCAGCTGCTTTCTCATGTTTCTGAAACATCTCTTATCTCTGATGTTGACAGTGATGATGATAATGATGACGTATCAAGTGATCTTGTGCTTGATGAGGTTGGTTCTTCAACTATGCCATTGTCGCCATAGTTTTAATTTGCTCTAATGCACTTAATTTCTGGTTTCAGCCTGCACCAACAGCTGAACCTGAGGAGGTGGGTGATTCTGACCTCAACGAAGCTGTCATCATCGTCCATTCTCAGCCTCTAGCCGAAGGAGACTCGGGCTCCTCTAGCAGCAGCCCTGCTAGGCCTGAGAGCAATCAATCAGCTGGCCCTACCAATCTACGTCGCCGTCGTGTTCTTGTCGAGACTGAGAGTGCCAAACGATCTCGTTTGGAACTCTAAAGTCTGAAAAGAAGCTTACTTAGTCATTGGTTAGGAAGACTGCATGGATCATGCTGCTGGCGCAGTCTCACTACCTAGCTTTCATCTAGTGTTGCGTTTTTCTCATCATGTATGTGTTGTGTGTACTATCATGCCATGGACTATATTTTGGTTACTCTTCTATTAACTTGTGCTCGTTTTCTGTACTATCATCTGTCTGTATCCATATATAAGTTTCAGAGTAGTGAAGTAATTTGGCTTGTTGCACTGTCACCTATCAATTTGATATATGAATTTGGACATGGCGAATTATGTCTCTTATTTTGACTTTTGCTTCTTCTTTGTATGGATTATTTACCATTATAGCTATACTGTACAAAGCAATAGTGCATCATATTTTGTTCGTATAAAGAAAGGTGAACGGTTTTTAAGTATCAAATCTAATGCCAATCCTTTCTTTGGCTGCTATGCGGAGCATGACAATCTATACTTGCACAAGCCATGATGTAGAAGCTATAATATGCTAAGCATTCGTACTACTACTGATGCAAGTCCATGTTTAACGGCATGGAACTCCTCTGGTCTATATTCTGCGTCTCCTGTGCACTGTTGCCTTCTCTAGGTTGCAATGTTCCCATCAATCCTACAGAACCTCTGTCCAATCTGGTCTCTCCCTTTTTTCAGGATTTAGCTTTTCACTATATGTACCCATGCACTAGGTACTCGCTCTGTCCCTTTTTAAGTGTCATCGTGGGTTGCGTGCCACAAGTTTGACTTGATTTATAGAAAATACGTGTAATATTTATATTTTCAAATAATTTTGTTAAAAAACTAGATTCAAAGATCTTTCCGATGATACTAATTATGATACTAATTAATGACATTTATTATTTATTAAAATTACGGCATTTGCTTCGTGAGAAGCGAAGCGACAGTTATTTAGGGACGGAGGGAGTAGTTAATAGTTTACTGACTTCAAAGATTTTCTTTTGGTTATGGTTGTACAATCTTTCATTTGGTTACAGTAGTATAATTTTCCATCTAACAGATCTTATGTTCTAGATGTCAGTCCATCTTTATTCCCTAGTAGTTTGAAATGTGTCCTTGAACCATTAATCATTGTACATTTTGCCAAAGCATTATCAATTCAATGTTCTCCCTCACTCAAAAACTTTTTGTAAATATTTGCTTGTTAAACATGTACATTTTTAGATGACCAGAATTGCTGCATGTCCTCTGACCCGACACTGTTCTATGGCAACACCATCAGTCCTTTCAGTTAGGCACGCTAGTGCATGATGGAGACCGAGTTCTTTTATTTTTTGATTCGTACTCTCTTTGAAAGTTGAACGGCAATCTCTTTGGCGCGTTGGTGCTCTGCCTTCTAGCCATTTATCCTTCCAGTCTCTACTACCTCAGTCCTCTCACTCCACTTCCTCTTCAGTTTCTTGTTCTGCTACCCTTGTGGTATTGTTCTTCCACTCATAGAATCCCTTCATTGTTGGTTTAGTATCGGCAAGAAAACTTTTGTGTGCCTAGCGGTGGCAATGAGTTAGCTTTAGGCACAGCTTCGTTCCTGGAGTTCAGCTAGCAAATGTATGTTCCTATGTGTGATTTTTCTGCATGATAATTTTTCCTATATTCTTGCACTATATTCAATATGAATGCTTTCTTAATCTTTGCAGTCTCCTCGTGAAGGCCTCGTCGTGATCGAGAGATGCAGGGTACCCATGGATCGCCTCCTGAACTAGGCTAGTCTTCGATGTCCGAAGAACCTGAACGCCTGCTTCTTTGCTCATGCAAACCTGACAAGATAAGTTCTATGTTCAGCTCCTTTGACATTCAGAAGGTCAATCTACTCAAGAGTATTGGCTTTGGTGGGCTTCTTAAGTTACCAGTCCTAGATACGCTCAACGATGAGTTTTCCTTATGGCTTTACAAAAGATTTGACTACAAGAAAATGTGTTTGCACCTTGATAGAGGCATTGACTTGCCTATCAGAGATCCTGATGTTTATTTAGCATTTGGTCTTCCATTCAAGTCTCGTTCGGTTGACGTGTCCCAGAACCTATCCAAAGATTCAGTTAGCTCTTTCAAGGAAAAAATCTGCACCGAGAGCAACTCATCATCTCTCACTATGTCTTATGTAGAACACATTCTAGGCAAAGAATATGAATCTGGTTTTAGCCCTCATGAGTCAGATGCCTTCAAGATTGCTTGTGTCTTGTACTCTGTTTGTTACTTCTTGGGTCCTGAGACCAAGCATCAGTTTCCCCTGCACCTTATCAAGAACTTTCTTCCTGTTGTCGAGCCAGCTGATATAAATTGGGCACAGTTTCTATTATGGACAATTGGTCGAGCCTCCTCTCATGCTATAGGACAGTTAAATGAGGAAGCCAAAACGATTTGTATATTTGGATGTTGTCATTTCCTACAGGTATAACACTGTGTTTAGATGACATTTCGGAAAACATCTTTTTTCAGAACTCCAGCACTACTGACTTTGTATTGACACATTTTGTTATTAACTATGTTTATAGGTTTTCTATCTGGATAATTTGAATTTTGGGCCATCAACTCCTTATCATGTAATACTACCTAGAGCAGCTGCTTACTCCTCTAAATTTATGAGTGAGTTGATAGACTTAGATTCTATTGGAATATCTGATGAGAAGATAATGATATTTGGAAAAAATCAGGTGAATGGCTTAAAGTCCGCTGTGCCTATTTTGATGGTTGGTAGAACATTACTCATGCTAGTGTTATTCTTGAACATTTAGGTGAGAGAAGAGACTGATGTCTGCTATGTAAGAGGATGGACGGAGAAAATAAACATGCAGACACATCTACAACGTCCAGGCCTAAATGACTACATGAGCTCCATTGTAAGTGCAACATTAGGTGTCATGTCTAGTTTTGTCTTGGTGGTAATGTGCAGTCCATCTTGTAGTTTACATCCGGTTACAACTCTAGATTTCATCTTTCTTTAGGAAAATTTGGCTGAAGGGCTTCAGTTGTTTGACAACTTTGCTACGCAAGTAAACCAGCTCAACGTCTCAGCTCATTACCGTGCGCAAGAAATATTAGAGGCTACCAAAACTGCATACATGAAATTTAGAGCTAAGACCAATAATGACATACATTGTCTCTGCAAAAAAGCTGTTGATATTATCAGGATGCGTATTATGAACTTATACTACCACAACATTCCTGATCCTGATAACTCTACTTCCGCAAAGCGAGTTCTGATTGGTATGTTGTCTACCTGCAATACGTTCTTACACCTCATTTTAATTCTACATGCGTATAACTCCCCTTTGTTCATTGCAGGGACATCTTCTGATGCAATGACAAAGAGATCTAAAGGTTAAGATTTGAACTTATGAAAACTATATTCGGCTGTGGTTTCTTTTTATTTTCTTCTATTCATGTTTGGTACCTTATTATACTTGATATGGCTCAACTCTTATCAATATTCATAGTATTTATTCGAAAGCCTAGTCTTGCTCTAATGGTACTTTATAAAACTGATATTTAGGGTCTAGTCTAACCAAGTTGTATTTATAATAATTTGTTTCCATGCACCACAGGTTCAGATAGCCTAGCAAACAAAACAGTGGTGTCAGAGGAAGCACCGGATCAAGGCAATCCATGTAAGAGTGGCAGAGCACTTGTATCATTTGATTACTCCTGGCAAGATGCTAATGCACACTAACTGACAATTAGTTATTTATATGCAAGCAGGCCAAACTCAGGACATGTTAATTTCTAGAAACAATGTTCTTTACGATCAAAGTTCAAGCTCCCATTCACAACAATCTTGTTTCCAAAAGAAGACAGTGACAAGCCATTCAAAATTTCCAGTTTCTTGTTTTGATATAATGTACACTCATCCAGAAGTGGATTGGACCAACAAGTTCAAATGTTATACTTGGATGACAAATCCAGAATTGACTAATCTTCAACTGAATCGGTACTATACTATATCAGCTGTTTTGTGTTGTAACATGTTTGAATGTGGCTCTCACCATTTCATTTTTGCAGTGATTGGATTGTCTTTACTGCCCCAAAGTATCTTTCTATAACTGGGAATGTCATGAAGACCTGTCTTAAACTGAATGGTAGTTTCACTGTTAGTTTAGTAGATGCAATTATGGTGCTTTGGAACTATCTAGATGCAAAGGTCTACAATCTTTGGAATGATGATGAAGAGACGCACATTAGATGGCGGCACTTTCTTCCTGCATCTTTTGCAGTATGCTTATTAGAACCATAAATGACGTTTCCACTTCACCTTACATTTCAATGGTGTCTACTACTAATAGTGTCTATTAGAATGCCTACTTCTAATAGTTTCTATTACCACTCAGGAAATGGTAATTAACGGCGATGATTTCTTGAACTCTGATGCAATAAGGGCATGCTTTATAGGCGATCACATTACCTATAATGTGGAAGATTGCCAAAAGGTACTATTTTGGGTTACCAAATACATAGCTAAATTTGTAGCATTATATGTTATATTGACTCTGACTCTTTCACAAACCTCATGTGTCTATAGATCATCTTACCAGTTGCTTGCACTGGAGAGCATTGGAGTTGTTATTTCTGGGACTTCAAACTGAGGACCATCACCATCTTGGACCCACTGCTTATGGATTCCTCACCTGCAAAAGCAAGGAAGAAGCATCAAGAGACTGTATTCAATCTTCATAGAGCATTATTTGCATGCAAAGATAATTTCTTTTCTGGATGGGGTATTGAAGGTGATGGCTGGACAGATGTATATCTAACTAATCTTGGTTACAAATGCAAACCGTAAGCCACTTTATTTTGCTTAATTTCTTATGAATATTAGACTGCATGCAATTTGAGATGTTAGTGGCTATTTATAATAAATATTTTCTGCAGTCAAAATAGTGGATTGTATGCTGTGCATTATGCAAGATCCTTTTGTGGTTCAGACATTGCTTTCAAACTGAAAGAGCCTTATGAGGTACTTCTTTTTACTGAGCATTGATTTCTATATTGGTGACTATAGTTTTGTTGTAATAGATGCCTACCATTCTATTTGCAGTCTACACTTTGTGAGCCACGGGGCGAGATTGTGTATCACATGTTCACTTGTGCAGAGAACAAAGGGTACAAGCCAACTGATCTGATGGAATCAATTCATCATATTATACTCTGAAGCCTTACCAAGTATCTAGTTCACTATGTGTTCAAGCCTCTATATAAATCAGAAGGACCGTGGGGCACTACTCGGACATGCTAGTTATTTATGTCTTGTAATAAGCTTTTGTGATGCCGTGAGTCAAGTATCTGGTTCACTATGCTAGTCTTCCTTAATTGTGTCGTTTGATCAATGTATTATTATGGGTTATCATGAACATTGTATTATGCTCCATTTGTTTAGTGTGTCAAACCCATGGAAGTGTTACTCATGATTTGGCAAATTTTGAATAGGTAGCATCGTGGTCAGACCAAAGCTGCCCAAAACAATGGTTCAAAAAATAAATTCCAACATAAACTAGTGCTATAATTTTGAGCGTCAAAGCCAACCCATCATATTTTTTATTCTTGTAGGATGCAAACAAAAATTTGCTTGATCCTTGCAATGGTTGTTCATCGAAGCAGCCATTGCAGTTGTTTTTGAATACTTGCGATGAGCCAGTGGATATCCCTCTGGTTCTGTCCTTGAACCTTTTGGGCAATTGTTTTTATTGCCTGTACTATCCTGCAATAGTGAGCTATCATTTTTGTGTGCCCCGGCACTCTCCATCTGTCTCTGGCTGGACGGCCCAGTAAGCAAGTACACAGAGGGAATTAATTTTTTTCACATGAACTTTTTCTTAATTGCTATCTGGTCTCAGTTATGTTCCAACTTTCTGGACATTTTGCCTTCTTAGTTCAGTATGATATGTTCCGGAGGTAGCAATGGTCAGATTAGTTTAAATAGATCTTATTACTGCATGGTTATTTTATAATGACAATTTGTGAGTTTGGGATTACACCTCAAGTAGTTGTGTCTAATTTGTCCAAGGCTATGAATGGTCGTGTTGTTTCCTCTGTCAGCTACTGTACATAACTGTATGGTATCAGCATTTGAGACAAAGTTCAGCAAGTCTAGAATGTGATCTCTAGTACAACATAGTACATGCTATGTGACATTCATCATCCCTCCAGTTTTAGACCGTATAGGACCTTTCTTTTCACACTACTCATCAAGTACTATAGCTCATCATGCACAGCCTTTCACTATATATGGAAAAGTCATTGACCATGAGAAACGAATAGTGTAGTGGTGTGACACGAGACTGATAAAATATCATGCCCATGCCTATGGCATTGTCATTACATGATCCCAAGAATCACTGAATTTTTTACCTTTCAAATGAGACTTAAGTACAAACTATCACATTATCTAGTATCTAACTCTGAGGTCATTTCAAATACGAATGTGGTACTTCTCTGCAGCACAGTATCTACCCACTCTTGCATGCATCAGCCTTCGTCTTGTCCACTGTTCTTGAATCTGGTCAATTTCCTTATATAGTCAATTCGGCTCCAGCAAACACTAGCTCTCTTCCACTTGTACTTCAGTCTGGAAAAATCTTGTAGCCACTTCTACAAACTCAGTGTAGCACTTCCTACCATAGATCTCTCCGTTTCAGATTTTAGCCAAGTTTTCCAAAGAAAGATCATAGCAGAAGTAGAACTATGGGGTAGGTGCATCTTGTCTTCGTCGTTCCAGGCTGCTGACTCCGAGCTTTGAGCAGTTAGGTTTGATCTCTCTCAATCAAACTAACTATCAACTTCTTAATTGCTTACATTCTGTGTTTTACTACTGCCGTTCATTCTTTTCTCTTGTTACACTTCAGGAAGGAGGGCAAGCAACTCTGTTTCGATGTCACGTTCTTCGATTGATTGTTTCAAGGTGCCGAACTTGAATCTACCACCCAGGCTGCTTCTCTCAACATGTGACTGTAAGAGAATCAGTTCCATGTTTAGTTCTTTTGACTCTGAAAAGGTTAGCATTGTCAGGAGTATTGGATTCCATGGTCTTCTTAGTTTGCCTATGCTTGACACTTTGAATGATGAACTATCCTTATGGCTTCTCAAGAGACTTGATTTCCGCAACATGATTCTTAAGCTTGATAGTGGTGCTCAGTTGCATCTTAGAAATGTTGATGTGCATCTTATGTTTGGCATTCCTTTTGAGGGTCAGTCTGTGCAGTATGTTCTAAAGCAGTCCAATCATGCACTTAATGCAGTGTTGAACAAAATGTGGGTTGACAGCAATCACCCTAATCTGACATTACCTTACTTGCAATATGTGCTTGAAAAGGACTATGAGTTACGTTGTAATGAACACCAGAAGGTTGCTTTCAAGATTGCCATTGTGCTGTACTGTGTTTCCTATTTTCTGGCTCCTGGGACCAATCATGCCTTCCCTTTGCCGATTATTTGCAATTTTAGTAATGCAGTCAAGCCAGAAGAAATAAACTGGGCTGAATATGTTCTTTGGACACTTGGTAGAGCTGCTATGCATGTCCAGTCCCAAATTGATGTGGGTAGTAATAAGATTGTACTCTTTGGTTGTTCTCTTCTACTCCAGGTACAAAACTGATAAAAATAATCTATTTCTAGTGTTTTTTTTGCTTTGCCTGATATGTGATTTCTAATACAATGATCTAATTGCTATGGATAGATTTTCTACCTAGACAACCTGAATTGCGGACCCATTTCTCCTTACCACATCGTATTGCCAAGAGCAAAAGTCTTCCCCTCACATGTTATCAGTGAGTTGATTGCATCAGATTTGATTGGTATTTCAGATGATAACCTGTTGCAGTTTGGAAGAACAAAGGTGAATCATAGAAACCCACGTACCATAGTTTGTTTGTAGTCCTGTACATTTAAACCAAATCTAACATTTCTTTGATCAACTAGGTTAAGGAAGGATTTGATGTTTGCTATACCAGAGGATGGCATGATAATATAAACATTCATATCAGCCTATCATCTACATACCAATCTCATTCCATGGACTCTAAAGTATGCCTTAGATTCTAGCATTATTAACTCACATCTATTTTATAGGCGCACTCAACTTATTTGATATGCTCATTTTCCTAATTCGTCTTTGATTTATATTTTTTAGGAAATGTTATCAAGTGCGTTGGAACTATTTGACCACTTCCAAGGAAATGCAAATAGATATAATATCATGCATACTTCATCACACCAAGAACTAATTAATGCTATGCTATATCTCAAGAGTTGTGTTATAAAATTGTATGGCCACCATATGCCTGATTCCAACTCTAGCAAACAAAGAGGTTTGGGTACGTGTACCAAAATATTACTGTTATGCCCATTATATATTAAGTCTAGATAGTCATATCTGATGTATACATATATATATGTATGTATTGGCAGCTACATCTAATTACCCTTCTTCATCGAGGCTAAGCTTGCAACATCAACAGGACATCATTTCAGTGTCCTCCATTTTATCAGGTGTAACACACTGATGTCATATTTTCTTGAACTTTCAGTCCAAAATCATAGTCCAAATAGTTGACAGGCTCATAGTCCAAATACTTGACAGCCTTTGAATCTAAGGCTTTGTGCTCTGATTATTTGCTACTAGTAACCTTTCAATTCTAAATGTTCACAGCAATCTAAAAAACTTATCTTGAGCAGCACTAATTTGAACCTGCTAGCATCAAGCTGTCATGCATAATATAATATTTTATTTTATAAATCTAACTATCTTTGCCTTTTTTCAGGACGTGCCAATGAACAGCAAGCAAGTTCTAGCAGGATTCAGCCAGCACTTCTAACCCAGAGGAAGCTTGTAACTAGCCATTCAAACTTTTCAATTCCATGGATGGACCTAGTAGTCCATCACGAAGTTGTGTCGAGGCGCACCAGGCTCAATTGTTTTGTCTGGCTGACAGATCCCAAGAGGTCCTGGGACGAGTTGAATTGGTACATTCAGTTTATTCTTCTATACCCCTAATCATAGGAGCATCAACTATGTCTTGTTTCACCTCTATTTTTTTCTGCAGTGATTGGATCAGTTTTAGTAACCCAATACAAATCTCTATTCCTGGACATTTAGTTCAACACTGCCTTAAACTTAATGGCCATTTCAGTGTCAGCATAGTTGATGCTATTATGATAGTTTGGAATTATTTGGATGCAAAGGTTCAGACTTACTTTGAATGGCATCAGCAGACATATAAGAGGTGGCGCCACTTCCTGCCTGCATCATTTGCTGTATGATCTCTATAACCTCAGCCCTTTCTTATTCAGTATCAGCATTTCAGCCGTGACAATGCAGTTCATTCTATCAGGAAATAGTTCTGGATGGCTATGACTATTTGAACTCACATGTAGTCAGATCAAGTTTCATAGGTGATGGCATAGCTTACAATATTGCAGACTGCCAACTGGTATTCTCATTTCACACATATGTTGACTTCCTCTTGACCCTCAGTACAATTAAAAATGAATTATTTATAGGTTACACAAAGTATTCACCAAATAGATACTTTTAACACAGATCATTGTACCAGTCCTTCTTGAGGACTCATGGAGTTGCTATTTCTGGGACTTTAAAACAAAGAAAGTGACCATTTTGGACCCTATGCTTATGACTTATTCGGCATTGATATCTCTGAAGAAACATCATCATATAGTGTCTAAACTACACGAAGCATTGTTCACTTGCAAAGAGCACTTCTTTTCTGGATGGGATGTTGACAGTGTTGGTTGGGTTGCTCTGTATAGAACTGATGTGGACCGATCATGCAAGCAGTAAGGCTCTTTACTCATTCTTTATTATATTTCTTGTGATTAAACCTATATAGGTTTCAGTGATGGCAGGCTGTTAACCAGACATTTTGTTTTCAGACCAAATAGTGGCCTCAATGCTGTGCATTACGCCAGGTCTTTCTCCGGTGATAAAATCGCATTCAGAGCCACGGACCCTCTGGCGGTACTTATACATTCATCACCGTGGTAGCAATTATCACAATGAGTACACATTTTGACCACTACCCTTGTTTTTATTTTCAGTGGAACCTGTCTGAAGCCCGAGGTCTAATAGCCTATGAGATCTTCAATTGTGCTCAGAACAAAGGTTACAAGCCAATGTTTCTGATGGGGTCAACAGATGAATTCTAGCGCTGAAACCTTTGTATTGGTGATATTTTGTTCCAGATGCATCATGATGCAGTGCTTTATCATGATAGTTGTTGTTAAGTTCTTCTAGCCCAGTGCTAAGGATACTGTAATATGTATTATCCTAGCTTCAGGTCAATGTAACATTTTAATATGTAGTCATGACCGTCTTAGTGATCGTGGTATTTATGGTCATGTGAACTCAGTATATTGTAAGATTTGGACTTCTAGTGATAATATCATCCACTGTCTTTGTAATGCTAAATCTCAATTAAAAATTGAAAAGCATATGTACTACACAAATCTTCATAAAGAATAAAATTGAAGGGGGAGAATGTGTATGGTTATCACCTCTCAATTTTCTTTCTTCAGCCTGTTTCCCGCTAGTGCTAAGTTCTTCCATGTTATTGGTGTATGAGCTGCATGGAAATAGGAAAAATTAGTCTTCTTGTGGTAAGAGCCTTTGCAAAGAAGAGACTCTCGTATAATGGTCTTTTTATATGTAATAGAAATCCAAAGTATGGCCCTGTATATTCAAGTGCCACTTGGATGTAATAAAAAACCAAACTATGGCGCTGCCCATTCAGGTGCCCTGATTGTTAAATTAGGAAAAATAATACATGCAAAGTAATTCTCAGAGAGTTAAAGCTATAATATGCCCCTTCATATTTCTCCACCACCACTGCCAGTGGTATAGAATAAAAAGTGCTTCAATACGGTTTCAGGTTCATAGATCATCTTACAATACCAAGAAATAGAAACTAACTCTCGTAGGTGCACTTCAGTAGTGGCACCTATATACATTCAAAGCAGCACACATATAGCTATTGAACTGAAATCTAATGAAACTGAACGTAACACCTCTTGGGTTCAATATGTAAGGTGGGAATCACTCAGAAGCCTCGGCAACTGTGCGTTTGCCCGTTGCTCATGAGATAAACCTCACATCTTTTTAGGCGGGCAATTTGTAGCACTTGGGCACCTTGACCTGTTATGTCCAGGTTTCTTGTAGATCTTGCAGTGTGAAGTTATCTTTGTTGATGTTGCCATGACTTTAGACTTTTTACTTTTTCTGTTATTCTGCGAATTGACCAGAGCAACTGCTTTCTTTATCTTCATTCCAACCTGTTCCTTCCGAATTTTTGATCTAGTTTTCTTATCAACTTTATCAAGGAATGAAAGAAACCTTTTCTGTCTTGGTTTTCCCTCTTTTTTGGGCCTTGGTGGTGCCTTTATGTTCATCACTTCTTCATCACTCATGCCAGCACATGATCCCGATGCACCAAACATATTTGTAGAAATCGCTTCACTCTCCGATGAGGTCTCATTTCCAATAGCTTCCATTTTGTCCTCATTTTTTTCTCTTTGTGCGGCGTTTGCTTCTTCTGCTAGCCTCTTCATGACTTCATCAACCTTTCTCTCAGCTTTCTGTAGATATTTCATGACAACATCATAGGTCTCAAAATTAAAGTTTCCCTTTCTTGCAACTTCAAGTGCCTTTCCATATATCTGTGTCTGCAGATACAATTTAGCATGCTCTTCATTGGAACCTGCACATTTCACTCTCAGATTGCTTGGAATCAGATCACGAGCTTTCCTAGTCCACCTCTGCATTATATGTGCTGCTGGTATCTCTGAAATCTCCATGTGGATGAAGACCTGCAGTTGAAAAAAATGTTTTAGATTTAAATATAACCTGTCACAGTACTCCTTGTCTGTTCAATATTCATGCTAGGAAAAGTTGCATATCACACTTACACGCAATATATGGCAGCAAAGCAGACCAAAGTGTTCAAAAAGTCCACACTCGCATTCATATCTTTCCCCTTTTTTGATGGAAATCACCTTGAATTCTGGTCTTATGTAACGCTGCACATATTCAGCATTTGTGTGCCTCACAGTGAAAATTATAGTGTCTGTACTACGAGGGACCCCATAATTGTGTGTTTTGTCCATCTCCTCACTGAACATTTCATATACTTTCCTGGTATATATTTGCATTGCATGTCTCTCTACGGGCCATATTCTCCGGTTTACCCTTACAGCCTACAAGGAATAAGACGAAAAATTAGTTAAGAATGCAACAATAGAGACACGTCCAAGCAGGTGTGCGCTTATGATATTACCTGTTTTGTCTCATGCTCAGCCCTTTCCTCCTCAGCATACCTCTGATACAGTAGCTTATTTAGGTTTGAAACAAATCTGTTCATTGAACTATTTCGTGGCACAACAGTCTTAAGCATATGGTTAGCGCTCTCTGATCGCTGGGTGCTAGTCATCCTTGCACAGAATGTTCCTCTGTTGTAGCACTTTGCCCATTTTCCCCTCTTATCATAAGCTCTGACCATGTAAGGGTGAGATTGTAGATTGTACTTTGTTAGCAACGCATTCCATGCATGAGTGAACTCTTCAATAGTAAGCATTTCTGTGATTACCCGGTGGAACTCATCCTTGAATGCACAATTGTCCCTAAAAATTGGTCCTAGCTCTATTCTTGCGTCTCGAAACACATGCCATCTGCACCATAGGTGTGCCGTCGATGGCATCACAACCTTCAGCGCTATCTCCATTGCTTTGCACTGGTCTGAAACAAAATGAGGTGTCAGTTTTTATATGATGTGTGCTGCACATGTAATCATCAACAATCTATCTGTAGTATCAAATATTACCTGTTAATATGGTCTGTGGGTGCACACCACCCATCAATGTCAAGAACTCTTTGAAGGCCCAAACAAAGCTATCAGCTGTCTCATCCCTCATCAGGACTCCAGCAAAAATTGTGCTCTGGAAATGGTTGTTCACACCCACAAATAGGCCAAATGGCATCTTGTATATGTTTGTGCAGTAGGTAGTGTCAAATGTCACAACATCGCCAAAGCAGCAGTAGTTACTTCTACTCCTACCTGTTGCCCACATTAGTGTTCTTATTTGGTCCTTATCATCCAGATCCACACTGAACTGGAATCCTGGGTCTTGAGACCGCATCTGCCTGAATAATTCCAAAGTCTTCTTTATATCATCATCTCTCTGCTCCCTTGCAATTTGTGCACAAATCGTTCTCAGCGATCGCCTAGTGAATGGGATATTGTCCATGCTACCAAACATACTCCCCATTATGCAATGTACCTTGTTTAATGAAATATTGTCATCACGCAAATACTTTATCATGTCTCTTGATGTTTGGTCTATAGATGCATGAGAGTGCCACTCCCTTTTCTCGGCATCAATTGCTGATAACTCATGGTTGTGATCTTTTATGAATGATGATATAAACCAGCCATCATCCTCGGTACGGTGCAATCTAATCATTGCCCTGCAGTGGCACCTTTTGGTCTTTGTTTTTGTCCTTTTATCATAACCCTTCATTGACAGTGAACATATGTATCAGAATCTGTAGTTTCAGGTTTTATCAAACTAAATTTACAAATCCAATTCATATGTAAAACTTCAGTGCACTTGTTAAATAATTACCTGTCTTTGGCAAACCAGATCTCTCGCTGTTACATATCCACTTTTGTTAGCATCTGCATTTCCTTTTCGAATGCCAAAACCCATTTCCCAAGAATATAGGTTATAAAATTCAATAGCCTCTGCTTCAGAATCAAATTCCAAACCAACACGTGGCTCGAACATGTTCCCTTCTTTCTTCTCACAGTATTGCCTCATTGCCCTCTCTACTGCTCCCATTCCTCTGGGCTTTCTAAATTCTTCTCTGTTTGATGGATCTTTAATTCTTCTCCTGCAATGGTAGTGAAGGTAGCATTCATATTAATTACATCAAATTTTATTAGAAAACAAGATATGAAATATAGGGAAGCTATTGTGGTAGTAACCTTTTCTTCCATCTATCAGAGGTCTGTGTTTGCTTGATTGCTGCTGCATCAGTTTGCAACTGTTCAGTACTTCCATCTTTACTAGTGTCTTTTCTTTCTAATAGTTCTCCAGTATTATAGAATGTGTCCCAGTCGACACTCTCCAAATTATATTCAGTGGGAATAAACGTTGCATGCTGCTCTGCTTCGCTTCCAGTGACTACACCAACATTCACAGTAGGTCGTTCTCTTACACATTCATTGTCTGAGTCATCAATGTCAGCATCACTTCCCGGATAACTTTGGTTTTGCATATTCTTTTCATCGTCTGTTCCATACTTCTCGTCATCACTAATTGCATGACTAGAGTCATCACAGCTGTACTGCTTCTCATGATGAATGACCTGATTACTGGAGACAGAACCTTGATTCAAGAATGGTTCTGATCTTGCAAGCTGACTGGATGCAGCATAGTACTCAACTCTGCTCTCCTTTGGACAACTAATTCTCTCCACACATGGCACATCTTGTACTAGGTGATAATCTTGACTATTGTTCAGTGATAAAACACCTTTTGTGAATCCAAGTAGTAACTGCTGCAGGCTTGTGCAGTGACCAAGTCCTCCAGAAGAAAAGCATATGCTACTAGTTAGTTGGCCTTACAATATAGTTGTCTGAATGAATGAAAACAGCAGATATTTCTTCCATATTACGACAACAGTAAGTAAGTTATACATTTTGTCAGAATATGGTTGGCAAAGATAACATTAATTTCATCAAATAACTTTACAACTCCTCTGTAAAGTAGTGCAGAGTTTATAATCAAACAGAACTCTAATCACTTTCATTTATGAATCAGAAATCTATACATTGTCCACTTCCAATGCACTACAGAGGACAAGTGTTTTACCTTCAGGTGTGCTATTTCGTTCTTGGATCCACGCTGTACTCTAGAACATATTATCTTTGGGGCACCATGAATGATTTAACTGAATCTGTTGCTATTTTGCGAAGGCAAATTAGGTTGTCCAGTCAAACTAGATAATTACATATTTTGTGGCAACACTTACAGTACATCTCGGCTCGAATGCTGCAGCTCGCGACAGCTCGGCGCGGTCGAAACAGGGTTCCTCGTGGGGATCGTCGCCGGCTTCCTCCGCTTGTCTTGGTCGTCCGACGCCGCCTTGGATCTGCTCCGCTCCTGCTCCTGCTCCGTCGCCGGCTTCCTCCACAGGGCTCACCTGCTGCCCATTTGGTATCCCTATTGCAGGAACTCTGCACTCAAGAACCATCGAACCTTGCTCCCTTCCTCCCGCATTCGCCCCCGCTATGGAGGACATCTTACTTTGCTATTTAGAAGCTGGTTCTTGCAAATGTTCTCTGCAGCTGGACTTCCCCCTCTTCTTCTAAATATGTTCAATTTCATTTCACTGTTTCAGGCGTGGCTACAGATATTGAACTATAGTTCTTGCCGCGATGCCGGCTTGTCTGTAACTATTTGTCTTTCCAATGTTACCCTTGGATGTTGAATATCATTTTATCGGTGCTTGTTACCCTTTCCAGCGCGAATCTCAATGTCCAGAACACTTTAACGGCGTAGATAACCCGTGCGGCCGCATATACAGACGGAAAATCCACTCTCCGAGCAAAGGGAAACACAAGTGTACTGAAGAGCTAGAGACACCGTCCCACTATCGCTCTCCAGAAACCCCCAGCGTGTAGCTAGAGCTAGAGCGGCTGCAATGGATCAGCTCGGGGAGAAGGAGGAGCACAGCTCCCAGGAATCGTTGGATCATCAGCGCAAGCGCAAAGGCGACGCGGAAGCGGCGGTGGTGGTGCCGGAGGAGGGCGTCCACGGAGAATCCACGGACCTGCGCTTTTGCGCTGAGACCGCGGTTTGTGATCAAGGAGCAGGTGGAGGAGGTTGAAGAAGAAGCCCCGGCGCCGCTCCTCGCGCACCCGTGCTCGCTGCTCCAGCTCCTGCTCCGCGCCTGCGCCCGGCTACCTGGTGGGCCTGCTGCACGGCTACTGCACCGACGACGACGACCCGGCCGGCCGCCGACGACTTTTCTGCTGCGGGGCGGCGGTAGCGGAGTCGCCGCAGCAGGAAGGACTGCTGCGCGCGGCTACTGCACCGACGACGACCAGAAGCCGGCCGCCCGGCGACTTTGCTGCTGCAGCGGCGGTCGCGCGAGTCGCCGCAGCAGGAAGGACTGCTGCACGGCTACTGCACCGACGACGACCAGAAGCCTGCCGCCGACTACTTTGCTGCTGCGGCGGCGGTCGCGAGTCGCCGCAAAGAAGGAAAGAGCCGCCGGGCGACGACGGCAAGGCGCATGACAGCGTAAGTGTTCGAGATCACCGCTTGATTTGTCGGTACTCGGTACTGAACCGGTCGGAGCATAGTGAATGTGCAACCGTTGCGGTACATGTACGTGCAGGAGGTGGCCACTCAGCTGTTGTCGGCGAGGCCGGCGCCGGCGCCGCCTGGTCCTCCGAAAGGAGGTCCCGGTGACCACGGAGGCAGCCACAACTAGGCAAACGGTGATCTCTTGCATTGCCTTCGCGCGCTTGGCTGATCTGATGAACAGACAGCTTAATTATACGTACGGAGTATTTTGGTGTCCCAAGTGCGAGCCCTCTCTACCTGCAAAGTAGTACTAGTAAGTACGTATAGCTTCATCCCTGTAATAACTTTGTACTGCATTAGAGAGGTACTAGTACTTACTACGTGATTACGTCAGTAATTAAATAAGTACGCGTGTGGGTGGCTCTGAGGTTTACGTGCGTACGTCTGAACTCCAAATTTTACTTAGCACCATTAATTGTTACCGGAATGATACTTCTAGTAATTATTCTTTACAATGTCAGAAATCAGAACGTGATTTGTTCACGAAACGAGAAACGAAATGTGCCCGGAACACGTTCTCGAAACAAGACTGTGTGAAAATGTTGTACAGGTATTTGTGCGTATTCAAGACATTAAGCTGCGGTACTTAATATAAGAACCATGCATGCTAGTACATACACTCGGTAATTTATTATTATTGTTGTTGGGTGTGGCTTGAAACTGTTTTTCTTTTGTTTTTACCGTCTGTCAAGTTTGGTGCCCGGCCGGACTCTACGCATGCAGGAGTGTTTGAGCATTGTTCACCAAAAATGATTCGACGTAGATAAACACACAGATCCAGTCGATATAGATACCGCTTCACTTTGTATCCGGCCGGTTATGCTGTTGTGAATGCACGTTAGTTGCATGCACACACCGACACACCTGTAAAGGGTTGAGTATATATAATAAAAAAAAAGAATTGAGACTAGGGTTCGGCAACAAGTTCTCTTTTGGAGGAGACAATTATTCATTTATTTTGGGCAACACGCGATCGACATAGGTAAATAACGACGAGTCCCATAGCTAATTGGTGGGAATCGGCGACGCCACATTCCCGGACGCTCAACGCCGTATCTTCAGTAGGGACAGTAATTTATACAACGTGGAATATTTGGAAAGAGGAATAAGAATAATAGTTATTTATATCATATATGGAACATCTGAAAAGAACATGTATCTTCTAAAACTGTATACTATCACCGATTAATAGAAGGTTTGTTTGCATTTGGAAATAGGAATAAGAATAGTAGTTAATTATTTATATCATGTGGAACATTTGAAAAGAACAAGCATCTTCTAAAATTGTATCTTGTCATCACCCATGCGTTTTATTAGATGAGGTGGTACATCATGAGTCTATTCTTCAAATTTGGTGGAATAACTCTATTTTTCATTCTAGTGCTATTTATTATTAACCTATTTATGGGGAATGATGTGATGATGATGCATCAAACTATATTCCATTCTACAAACCAAGCAAAAAAAAAAGTGAGGAATACGATGATGTACTCACTCATTTCTCAAACCAAACACGCTTTAAAGGGCCACCAGAGCCAAAGAGGTTATTAAAAAGAAGGAATGTTTTCCTAAGACATTTGCTAATCTTGCAATTGCCTCTGGTCCTATGCGTGTTTCAAGGGGGCTTTTATTTGCCTGTTGAATCCCCTTTGTCCTGTTTAGGCATGGACCAACTTAAACTTCCTTCACTTCTTAATCGCCGATGTTCTTGCTCTTATGTTAAAAAAATCTAGAATAGTATATATGCAAATAAAGATGGTGCTTGAATCATATGGATTTAGCTTTTTAAGGACCTGTTTGGCAAAGCTTCCAATCTGAAATGAACTAAAAGGCTTAGAGCTAAAAAAAAGGGGGTAATTCTCTCTAGAATGCTGAGAGCGGAAAAAAGTATTTTTTCTTTATTCTCTTTACACATAGAATCACTGTATGCATAGAGTTTATCATAGAGAATCAGTTTCAGTCAAAGAACTGTTTCTCATAAAGAATCAGCTTCCACAATTAATCTAAAGTAGGAGAGCTCTACTAAATTGGCCCTAATATAATTCATGGGAGGACCTAAGGGTTTCACTTTTCTGTGGGAAGATGGTAAAGCTCAATTGCTCAATGTAAGTTATATTCCACGCACTCCTGCTTCTTGGCAATGACCTTATGAAATCATCTCGAGGCAGGCCGGATTGTTTTTATTTTTTGAGAAAAAACGGAAAGGAACAGCATGCCAAATTAAGGCACAAAAGGAAGATGCATACCACGGGTAGAAATACTGAAATAACTAGAAAACTGGGAGCGGCGTTGCCGCTCCATCTTTGATAACTTATATTGGTCAATGATTAAACAAAATAGAGTATTGAAGGTCAGTAGGAAGCAATAGCTGTTAAGACATTTTCTCATCTAATGTGACAGGAATATATTCCATGACAATCAGCGATAATAGTTTTTCACAAAAATGAATGGGCAATACAAGATCGACGAAGACGTGAACATATTCCTCTCACTTATGTTAAACTCCAGGGAAAAAAAAATACTGCATGCTCTAGTAGTCACATATAGATAACAAGTAAATATATTATATTGAATAATCATCAAATACTTGCGATGGCTAGATAAAATCAGTTGATTCCTATTACGGTTAATTTGAATATCAGAAGCTATCCGGGGTCTACTACATAGCAGAATCAAATAGTTGTGAATGGAACTAACTATATTCTACAAACTGTCTACCCCATCTAAAGAAATTAAATATCCTATGCATGATTATGATTGCAAAAATGGTATACCATCATAAAAATTTAAATAAAAGCTAGTGCTGAGAACCAAAAATTTATAATATTGATAATGATGATGAGAGATGAGCTTTAAAGTTGATGAAGAGAAACAAACTTTGGAACTCTGATGAACACCCATGGACCATTGTGTGTTGTTTGGAAGCAACCTTGCCTCCCATCTTTGGTGATATCGACCAGCTGCTTATCAGCCAAATACCATTCAACCAGATATATAATGTCCCAAACTGATCTTGAGCAAATGGATAACTGAAGCATGAAGCTTCCAATGACAATCAGGCAAGCCTGATGGATGGCTGTAGACATGCAGAAAACAATCCAACTGGATCCAATAGGGATATGAACCATTGCACCCGAAGAGAAGAAATCACAAGCACTGATAGCTGGCAAAGTGTGCGTGTGAATCGTGACTCCTTGCCAATTGCATTGGTTGCACAGGTAGCACAGCAACCACCACAAGCAATGCTGCAGTCTGCTATGTTAACCGTGAAAAAATTATGAGATTGGCGTAACCGAGAACTGAGCTATGTGCTATTTGTAGAAACTGAAATGTATCTAAAATCCTCTAGAACGGTGACTGAAAGAGCATAATACACAAAACAAAAGGCTGACGGAGTGCAGTTTGCATCTATATGGTTTGTTATCTCGGCCCTAGGACATCTTTGAGCTTGTAATATTTCTCTGTAAATAAACAGGATTGTTCATTGAAATTCCCTTTGTAAGTGGGTTTTCAAAGTTTCATCTTTCGTTGGCTCAATAAATAGTAGATCAGTGAAGCAATCGTATATACTTAACACACACAATAGTTTGTTAGCATTTGTCTTTTGAAGATTTGTGGAAATCCACTGCATAAATCAGTGTTCCATATAGTGAATAGGAGATTTTTTACCTGAAATCTGCTGCCATGTCTAGTGGTGGCATTAATCGATTGCCTTGCTTGCATGTTCCAATAGAGAAAGTTCGCAAAGCACAGATCCAAGGAGAACAGATAAACATATGACTTGGGATGAAATGAAAATTTATAGGATTGAAAACTGAAAGGGTATTTTGATGACGATTCTACGGCCATCTTACAGTGGGTATAGTGGCTGGCTGGCCGGCCGCCACCTATGCACGCCATGGAAGGAGCCGCAAGCATGGGCCGTGGGCTAGGGAGAGAGGAGGCAGGGGCAGGTTGTGGATCGGAGGTGATTGTCGCCGTTCGTGCTTCTCTTACAGCTAGATTGCCGGTGGCTGACGAGCGCCCTCGGTAGGACCCGGGGAGCCGCCGCCGCACTGCACGCAGCTCACGTGCGCCTAGAGCTGCTTTGCCTCGCCCGGCCGGCCGATGCCAAGGGTCGCGACGGTGGCTTGCTATGCGAAGGGACGCTGGTGGGTGGTTTGGCGCCGCCGCCAAGGCTGAGACCGGAGCCGCCGCCGCCGAGGGCCCGACGCCAGATTCACCGCCACGCCAGCCACACACGGGCCGAGGGTCGGACGCCAGCCGCTAGCTCGCCGGTGGTCGCTATTTCATCCCCTTCCGCTGGCGCGGCAAGCATAGGGTGGAGTGGAGGGCGGAGGCGGCGGAGCAGGCGAAGAGGCCGCAGGGGCGAGGGAGCGGAGCGAGCAGAGAAGCCTCGGCCCGCGAAGGTTCGAGATGGATCGGTCTATGGGTGCGAGACCCGAACCGACCCGGCCGTATCGAACGGACCAGATCGTATGAATGCTCGATCCAACGACTATCGAGTTAGCAGGCGACTTGGCCCTATCGGGCGCTCGCAGTTTGATCCAGAGGACTGAGAGGCAGGCACGTGGCAAGCGGAGAAGCCGGAGAGTATGGTACAGATTTCGTTCTTTTAAAGATAACGAGGCACAGCAGAAATCGACAGGGCCAAACAAAATCCCCTCCCAATGATCAGGCTCGTCTTTCCTCAAAAAAAAAAAATCAGGCTCGTCAGCCGTGACCTTTGCATTGTGCAGTCTTTAATCTGCGTGCGGACGTGCGCCTAGCCGGCGGCCGACGAGCAGGACGGGTGTGTTGTGTGCACAACGCGATGGCGGGCGAGGGGCAGCCGTGCGCGGCTGCAGAACAAAAAGGGCGGGCAAGAGGTGCACCTGCACGGACAGGAAGCGCTTTCTGGACTGGAAAACGGACGGCGAAATGCGAAGAACGACGCGCGGCGCGGCAGGCCGAGCCGGCCGGGCCATTGGCATGTAGCGGTCCGTGGGTGACCTGCTTTGTGCCTCTGGCCCGCGTGGTTGCGGTGGTCTGAGAGGTGTGTCCGCTTTTGGGCCTTCCGTCACAAACCTAGCCCACCACCGTCACAAACCGGATAATTTTCCAAACCGTCTTGCAGTAACGGTGTAGCTCTGTTGGATTTGACATAGACGCGCCATCATCCAATGCAACAAGGTTAATTCTAAGGCATGAGATATATAAGAACACCACCAACTGGAAAATCATAAACACCGGTCTTGAGAGCCTCTCTATTTCTGCTGAGTCTGTTTGTAGGAGAACATGAGAGAGAACAAGATACAATGCCTTGATCTATTGCTGCACGACGCATTATACAGCGCAGTTAGCATGTTTTGACAGTCCTCCCAGCATGACGTCTGAATTCTTCGTCGAGTCAGCTTGTTCGCTGCCAAATAGCCGCAGGCCTGAGGTCGCCAGGAGAGGAGAGTGGCCACCACGTCGACACGCTTCGCCATCAGGCGCGTGAGGTAGCCACGGGAGCGACGCTCATGTACCCCACCTCGCCGTCGCAGGCCACGCGAAGCCGCATCCGGTGTCAGTGACGAGGGGGGATAAGGATTGTGGATAGAACGCCTCGGACGCAGCCAATCAGAAGCCAGAGGACGCCATACTCCCGCTACGCTCTCATCCTCCGGCTCATCTCCTCCCCTGGTGCCTGCACCGACCCGACTCCACGCGTCATAAAAAAAATGGGCATGGGCATGCTAAATAAGAGGAGCTTGGGAACGTTCCAAGGCCTCCGATTTCGCCAATGCGACGGTGAAATCCCGCACAGCTTTCTATCTTCCCTGATCTAGATTCTATATGATGGCGAGCACGACGTCAGCAACCACCGCCGCCGCCGCCGCCGCCGCCGCCGCGTCCACCAAACCGCGGGGGTCGTCGTTGGCCCTATGTCAGAGGGTGGCCGGCGGCGGCAGGCGGCGCTCTGGGGTGGTGCGGTGCGACGCCGCCACCGGCGTGGAGGCCCAGGCGCAGGCCGTGTCCAAGGCCGCAAGCGTCGCCGCGCTCGAGCAGTTCAAGATATCCGCTGACCGTGAGTCCCTTGCCCCTCGCCTCCCTCGCATCTGGAAATCCGCCGCAGTTGTTGCCTTGGCTGCCTCCGTGTAAGCTGTAACCCTGTGATGTTTGGATTGCGCCGGTCTGGTCAAATGGATGCTACTGCGGTTCTTGAGGAATCTTTTTTGCGCTGTGTCGAGGTTACTGCTGCAGTTGGGTTGGGGTTCTTGTGGGTGGTTTGGGCAAGAATGCGGAATGGGTGTCAACTTTGCATTGTCAATGTTGCAATTCTGCCTTAACCAAGCGTAACTTGATATTTAGAGGCTTGTGGAGCTTATGTTTTGTTTGCAATGCATCAAAATAACATTTGGTAAGCCAAATGATAGTATGCATACAGAACTGTGTTGTCCTTTAAGAAGGAAAAAAATCTAATGTGACAAAGATGGCAAATAATTATATTCATGTAATTCAGATTGTTCACATGCTTTTGTCATCAGCTATTAGCCAACCATTTAACACTGATTTTTTTTGGGCCATTCTCTTGTTCCAGTCATAGTCATCGAGTCTAAACATGCTGTTATCTCCCCTTAGAATTATCTTTAATAAACTTCTCCACTTGAACTATATAGCAACTAAATCGAGGAAGCTTATATTGACGTGCATTTATATCCAGTTTCTTTCTTTCAGAAACAAATTGTCTTTGTGCAGAGTTTGACAATGTTCTAATTATTATATTCTATAACAGGATACATGAAGGAAAGGAGTACCATAGCTGTGATAGGCCTCAGTGTACACACAGCACCAGTGGAGATGCGTGAAAAACTTGCTGTTGCAGAGGAACTGTGGCCCCGTGCTATTCAAGAACTCACTAGTCTGAACCATATTGAAGAGGCTGCTGTTCTTAGTACCTGTAATAGAATGGAAATTTATGTGGTGGCCCTATCATGGAACCGTGGTATCAGAGAAGTAGTAGACTGGATGTCAAAGGTGAGTACTGTCTGATCAACCCTCTTTGTTCAGTCTGTAGTAGTCTTTTGGCCCAGTTTTTAGGTTGCTCAAAGACACAAAGGAAAGATTCCCTAATGTGTGTGTTTCTGTGATTTTGCAGAAAAGTGGTATTCCTGCTTCTGACCTTAGGGAGCACCTGTTCATTTTGCGAAGCAGTGACGCTACTCGCCATCTGTTTGAGGTGTCAGCTGGCCTTGACTCTTTGGTTCTCGGTGAAGGACAGATTCTTGCTCAAGTTAAACAAGTTGTGAGGAGTGGACAAAACAGTGGAGGTTTGGGAAAGAACATCGATAGGATGTTCAAGGATGCAATCACTGCTGGAAAGCGTGTCCGCTGTGAGACCAACATATCATCTGGTGCTGTTTCTGTCAGTTCAGCAGCAGTTGAACTGGCCCTGATGAAGCTTCCGAAGTCTGAAGGCCTGTCAGCTAGGATGCTTTTGATTGGTGCCGGGAAAATGGGAAAATTAGTGATCAAACATCTGATTGCCAAAGGATGCAAGAAGGTTGTTGTGGTGAACCGCTCAGTGGAAAGGGTGGATGCCATTCGTGGGGAGATGAAAGATATCGAAATTGTGTACAGACCTCTCTCAGAGATGTATGAAGCTGCTGCTGAAGCTGATGTCGTGTTCACAAGCACCGCATCTGAAACTCCATTATTCACAAAAGAACACGCAGAGGCACTCCCCATTGTTTCTGAAACTATGGGAGGTGTTCGCCTGTTTGTTGACATATCTGTCCCCAGAAATGTCAGCGCATGTGTGTCTGAAGTTGGCGCTGCACGAGTATACAATGTTGATGACTTGAAAGAGGTGGTGGAAGCCAACAAGGAGGACCGGCTCAGGAAAGCCATGGAGGCACAGACAATCATCACCGAAGAACTGAAACGTTTTGAGGCATGGAGGGACTCACTGGAGACGGTTCCAACCATCAAGAAATTGAGGTCGTACGCTGACAGGATCAGGGCCTCAGAGCTCGAGAAGTGCTTGCAGAAGGTTGGTGAAGACGCCCTCACCAAGAAGATGAGGAGAGCCATCGAGGAGTTGAGCACAGGCATCGTTAATAAGCTCCTGCATGGTCCACTGCAGCACCTGAGGTGCGATGGCAGCGACAGCCGCACCCTTGATGAGACACTCGAGAACATGCATGCCCTCAACCGGATGTTCAGCCTTGACACGGAGAAGGCAATCATGGAGCAGAAGATCAAGGCCAAGGTGGAAAAGACCCAAAACTGAGGCCAGGAAGCAATTTTTCTACCCCGTTATCTATGTATAGCCTCTCCAATCTGTTTCCAATTTTTTTTTTTTTTTGATCCTTTGGCTTACTGAGTCCCTCCCCTGCTCACTGAGATCGTCAACTGTGTCGGTGAATTAGAGCCATGGCAGCGTGTTGTGAATAACAGCAGTGTATCCCAATTCCGCACAGAAGAAAGACTACATATCTATATGCATTCATTGGAGCAAATAGTGCTGTAAAATTGTACAATCATGGACTCATGGCAACTGCAGCTAGACATCTGGCTAAAGTTGTTATACTGTATTTGATATTATTATGTTGATTGGGATCATGGAATTACAGATTTGTGGTGCATACCATCAGTACATTAGAAGTCTGCATTTAATATTTGCTTGCATGCTCTGTTTGAAACTCATGATTCTGGGCAAGGAAGCTGTTTAGTTTTAGGAGGAAACATTAGCTGCTCTAGGTTTAGAACTTCAATTTATTTCTTTGCAATGGGACAAGGTTGTATATGCATGTGCCTGGATCCGGATCTGACAGTAGTTGGTGCATTGCCATTTGCCTGGCCAGTCTTGTCTGCTACTAGTGCTTTCAGCCCTGTTGCTGCTCGGCTCTACAGTACCAGACCAGCCATATTTGTGGCAAAAAAGAATATAAAATAAATATTTAGGACTAGAAATTTAGGGTTTGTTTGGAATGCATGAATTTCACAGGCAGTAAAGAAAAAAAAAGTCTCATGTAACAAACAGCGCATTTAGATTACATCAATAATTTCCAAGTAATTAGGAAATTTCTCGTGCAAGTCTCGATGATTAGCAAGACATTGTTGTTGACAAAAAAAAAAAAAAAAAACTGAGTTTGCATGACGGGCAGTGATCACGCTTTGGTCTGAATGGAATTGTGTTTTTCGTGGCCTACATCCTCTTTCTCATATTTGGCATTGTTTCCGACTTTAGGAGACCATAGACATTTCAAATAATTTGAAGCAAGGAAACAGAGCATGATTTTAGAAAGAAAAAACTAGTTTTCATATTTTTAGGTTAGACCATATTTTAGGATATTATAAATACACATTTTTCAGAACAATATTTTGATAAGTTTTTGAAAAAAGGTTTTAAGTTTTTTCATAAAGTTTACTTGATTTCCCCATGGCTGATATGGCACTACATCAGCTAAAACCGTTCAGGTAAGTAAATCAAGCGGTTTGAAAAGTTGAAAGTCCACGGGATATGGGGTCTGGTTTTTTTTTTTCTTACGTGAGAGATCTTCTATCTTAAGCACAAAGTTGCGGGAGCTGTCTGGCCACCGCAGACCGAGTGTTTTTTAAAAATATTTGGTTCTTTATTAATTGAAATGAACGACGTAAATTGAACTTACGCAATAGTGAAGAGGGTCATCCCTAATGACAAGACAACAGAGCTGGGCTTCAGCTGAGTCCACTCTCGTGGTGCTGTCCAGGCCCATACGTCGGTGTGATAGACTGATGGTGTAGGCCCACACTAGGCTTTCCTTTTTATATTATCCGTTGCTAGCGCCGTAGTGGAATATACCACGGAAACGTAGAGCGCACCAGGCGCCAAAAGGCCGGCATCCTCCACCACCACATCCTCCTCACCCCGCTCTCGTCGTGCGCTTGTCTCTTTCCACCGCCCCACCACCCCAACCCCAACCCCAACCGGGAATGCGGAGGAGGGGGTCGCCGCCTCTCCCCCTTATCATCGCCTCCCACGTACACACACCAGTTCCACTTCCTCGCAATTGGGCTCCCCCGCCTCCACGACACCGCCTCCGCCTCGCCAAGTCCGCCACCTCCCATTCCTCCCCTCCCGCTCTCCTCTCCCCTCCTCCGGTGAGTAGCCCCCCTCCGCTTCTCTCTCTCTCTCTCTCTCTCTCTCTCGCCAACCGGAGTCCCTTGCTGCTTCACACTGCGTTTCTGTTTAATCACGCGGCCAGCGCGCGATCCGATTCCGTATGGGGGATGGGGGCATGGGCGGGCGGGCGCCTAGCGCCGTTCACGGTGACCCGTCTCGTTTACTAGTAAACTGGCATTGCAAATGGGTGGATTTCTTAGAGTTTTTAGGCTTCGGAGATTTCTAATTGGTCTGAGACTAACTTGGAGCAGGCTGCGATTATTGGGCGCAGTGGTATGATAGAAACCGTGGCATAGGGACTGGACGAGATAGTGTAGAGTGTAGAGCCTAGACTAGAGGGGAGATGCCTTGTTTAATCTGAGATGGTGGTGCTACGAAATTGTCATGCCATTTTTTTTTGCTCTGCCTCCTTATTTAATCCATCGATTGTTCTCAGCATAGAATAACTTCATTAGTATTTCGCAACCCAAATCAATTTACTCATGATACTCTGAAGGTGTGTACATATGAGGAAGGACTTTATGTACTGTGGGTCTAATGGCCCCTCTTGAATTTGCAGTAGTCTGCCTGTGGCTATTGGCTGAACCAGAGCTGACCACACTTCATCAAGAGTTGCTTCAACATGGACACTGGCTGCCTGTCATCTATGAACATTACTGGGTCTAGCCAAGCAAGACCTTTTGCGGGACAACTTCCTCCTCAGAGATGTTTTGCGAGTACTCACCATTTGAGCTTTGCGATGAAAAATCTTGTCTTAAGGAATAAAGGAAGGAGATCACACTGTAGACATGCTTCCTTGCAGGTTTGTCCTTTTGTTTTTCACTTCTTCTATGTTTCCACTGTGTTTCTTGTGAAATCATAATAGATTGCCTTTTCTGCAGGTTGTCTGCAAGGATTTTCCAAGACCTCCACTAGAAAGCACGATAAACTATTTGGAAGCTGGGCAGCTCTCTTCGTTCTTTAGAAACAGCGAACGCCCCAGTAAACCTTTGCAGGTCGTGATTGCTGGTGCAGGTCTGACGGAATTCATGATTAATGTGTTCACAGATGTTATTTTCCTTTGTAAGTTGGAGAGCTTCGAGGGAAACTCTAATTGGCTGTTAGCTTTATTGATTTGTTATGTTACTTTTGCAGGATTGGCTGGTCTATCAACGGCGAAGTATCTGGCAGATGCTGGCCATAAACCCATATTGCTTGAGGCAAGAGATGTTTTGGGTGGAAAGGTCTGATAGATACTTGCATGACTGTTTGCCACTCTCTGAATTGCTCTCATTCACTGTTTTCATCATTTGTTCCTTTATGATTCTTTTTGTATCAATTGATAGGTAGCTGCCTGGAAGGATAAAGATGGGGATTGGTACGAGACTGGGCTTCATATCTTTTGTAAGTTACAGTTCTGGTCCTCAAGGTTCTCTTCATGATATTTGATGTTCTTGATTATTTCTATTACAAAAATACAGTTAATATTATGGTCTCTACACATATTAACAAACTGTTACTTGTTCAAAAAAATATGTTAACAAACTGTTGAGGCACACCATCGCACAAACCTTTAAAACACCCTTTTCTTGTATCATGCTTTTTAATTTTCCTAATGTCGCAGGAGCTTCTTTCAAGGACAATTTGTAAATATCTGTGCAAAATCATTATTGAGAAAGAGACTCTGTTAAGTTACTAGTAGTGACAAAATAGCCTGAAAGTTTGCAGACTACTAAAACATACAGAAGCACATGTTTCAGTGTCACATAATTACATAAACCATGTTGACCCATGGGCTATTGTATCCATAATGCCATAATTGAATATATGTTCTTCTGTTCACATGAGCAGTTGAGCACTGGATTGCTACTATTCCCTTCCTAGCATATATGACACTTATTGTGTACGTGTATGTAACCATGTATTTTGGATTTTTGGTTTAAGTTGGAGCTTATCCCAACATACAGAATCTGTTTGATGAGCTTGGAATTGAGGATCGTTTGCAATGGAAAGAACATTCCATGATATTTGCCATGCCAAACAAGCCAGGAGAATTCAGCCGATTTGATTTCCCAGAAACTTTGCCAGCACCTGTAAACGGTAAGATTATAAACAATTTGGAGTTAGCGCAACAGGTTCTCTCATTTTGCTAATATATGGACATTATTAGGGGGTTTATTAATGGCAATAATAACACTGCATCATTACCGTTGAGCTTAACTCTGCTAATTGATGCCATACTATGATTCACGATTGTGCTTTTAACAGGGATATGGGCCATACTGAGAAACAATGAAATGCTTACCTGGCCAGAGAAGGTGAAGTTTGCAATCGGACTTCTGCCAGCAATGCTAGGTGGTCAACCTTATGTTGAAGCTCAAGATGGCTTTACCGTTTCAGAATGGATGAAAAAGCAGGTACGAGTTAAATGTGTTGATTAGACTAATCTGTGTAGAAAACGTTTTGCCATCTCATCAATATTAGAGAGCTTGTAGTTTGCCAGTTAATTTTCCTTTCTTGTCATATCTTCTGGAAGGAGCATACACAGTTAGATCCATAAACGGAAATGCTTCATATGCTCAAGTTCTTATCTTGTATTTTGTTGTAAACCCCTTTCTGTGCAAAGTTAGGCTGAGCAATGCAATGCTTATAGTTGCATTAACTGTTCCTGTAAAGGCCAGCGATTTTCATCCCTTTAGGTCTAGCATTGTAGCCGAAATGAAAAAAATGCAAAGGTTTTCTTGGGTGCTAACTGATTTACACATATAGTGTTCTTCAGATTTGGTTTTACTTTTGCCATTTGGAATACAGATGGTAATATATCCCTCTATTGTTTATGGTCTCATGTGGTGCCTGATACAATTATTTGATCAGCACAGGGTGTTCCTGATCGGGTGAACGATGAGGTTTTTATTGCAATGTCCAAGGCACTCAATTTCATAAATCCTGATGAGCTATCCATGCAGTGCATTTTGATTGCTTTGAACAGATTTCTTCAGGTATAGCTGCTGTTGCTTTATTTATTGTGTAATATATTACTTGCCTGTTCTGTTTGGAGAAATAGCCTACATATGTCAATTCTTATTTTCTTGTCTATATTCTTGTTTACTTGAGAAAATGCTAATATGTACTTTCAAGTTGCAACGTTAAGATACCTTGTGATCTTTGAAAATATTACTTTGTGTAAATGCGCAGGAGAAGCATGGTTCCAAAATGGCATTCTTGGATGGTAATCCACCTGAAAGGCTATGCTTGCCTATTGTTGATCACATTCGGTCTAGGGGTGGAGAGGTCCGCTTGAATTCTCGTATTAAGAAGATAGAGCTGAATCCTGATGGAACTGTAAAACACTTCGCACTTAGTGATGGAACTCAAATAACTGGAGATGCTTATGTTTGTGCAGCACCAGGTGTGATTTGTTTCCAATAAAGAATAAACCTTGTTTCCTGTGCAGCTATTCAATTTAACTGACTAGCCTTTATATTTAGTTGATATCTTCAAGCTTCTTGTACCTCAAGAGTGGAGTGAAATTACTTACTTCAAGAAGCTGGAGAAGTTGGTGGGAGTTCCTGTTATCAATGTTCATATATGGTTAGTTAATTGAAATATTTGGTTCTGAATTGGAAATGACTTGATTCCCTTGTTTGGTTATGCTTGTTCCTCAAGATATTCCTGAAGCTGAGCATTTCTGTTGTTTTGAATACCTCAGGTTTGACAGAAAACTGAAAAACACATATGATCATCTTCTTTTCAGCAGGTATCTCTCCTAGCTGTAGTTCATGCATTTTTGGTTGCGCTGTCACTCATGTTTGAATGTCCATGTTCAGTATTGAATACTGTGTGCCTTGTTTGTTTTCTTTTCAGGAGTCCACTTTTAAGTGTCTATGCAGACATGTCAGTAACCTGCAAGGTACTAAGTTGAGGAGCTTATCATCATTCCATAATCACTAGCATACTATATCTTCATTATTTCTAGGGCCTCAGGGACCTTCACATGTGTCATACGATATCCACCTGAATTTTACTTTATTAATTACAATAAAGGTCCTATGGCTTATGTTATTTAGAAGAAATTCATTATTAAGTGGAAATATAAATATCTTGTGCATTATGAATTTTAGTCATGTGCGCACATAGATGTATTGAAGTGAAGGACTTTAATCATTGGTGAACATATCTGAGAATCACGATATGTTTGGTAGCAAATGGCATGGATGCACACTCACCTGTTTCTTTCCTTCTGCTTTTCTAATTCTTTACAGGAATACTATGATCCAAACCGCTCAATGCTGGAGTTGGTCTTTGCTCCTGCAGATGAATGGATTGGTCGAAGTGACACTGAAATCATCGATGCAACTATGGAAGAGCTAGCCAAGTTATTTCCTGATGAAATTGCTGCCGATCAGAGTAAAGCAAAGATTCTTAAGTATCATGTTGTGAAGACACCGAGGTGAGGATATTTGCCAAAGACCCTTCCTGATAGATAATCATAAGAAGCTCAAGCTCTGATAGTTTTATGTGTTGGTTCCTTATATTCGTATTCTGGCTTGCTTTGACAGATCGGTTTACAAAACTGTCCCAAACTGTGAACCTTGCCGGCCTCTCCAAAGGTCACCGATCGAAGGTTTCTATCTGGCTGGTGATTACACAAAACAGAAATACTTGGCTTCCATGGAAGGTGCAGTTTTATCCGGGAAGCTTTGCGCCCAGTCCATAGTGCAGGTAAATACTCACCATGGTCCTGGTCATACATAAAAGCATCAGATTGCTGTGTTGTTGAATTCATTTCAGTATGATACATGTTTTGCATCTAATGAATTAACATTTACTGCTTTCAGGATTATAGCAGGCTCGCTCTCAGGAGACAAAAAAGCCTACAATCTGAAGAAGTTCCTGTCCCATCTTAGTTGTAGTTAGTTTAGCTATCGTCATCCCCACTGGGTGCCCATCTTATCGCCTATTTCATGGGAACCCACCAAATGGTCATGTTGGAGACACCTGTTATGGTCCTTTGACAATTCTTTAGAGTTGAATTGTGACTGTAGTTGATATCATATTCGGAAAAAAGCGGTATATATGTAAAAGGACCTGCATAGCAATTGTAGACCTTTGGGAAAGCAAAAGCGATAAAGAGATCTCAGAGAGATACTGTGTTGTATCACTTTCAGATGGTGGTTTCTATCAATCCGTTAATTCATCCCACGTGGGAAGATTGGTTTGTCCATTGTGCTTTTGAGGTAAGCTTAGGCAGCAAAACTTTTGTGGTCCCTGCTCCCTGAACTTTATCAAGAGAGCTGCTGTAGCAGTCACTGACATAGACAATCCCGAAGCTATGTGCTGTTTATCTTGTTGGGCGTACCTAAACCTAAGTATTTGCCAAGTTGCAGTTATTAAGCACAGGGAGGTGCGGAATGGACTTTGGCGTCAACATATTTTCATGATCCCCTTACCCTTAACAATATATTTTTCTTACTTCATTTTGTTACACAATTTCTATTGTTAAAATGAATTCATTTTTTAGATTCACATTGATGAAACGCAGGCTTGTTGCTGTGCACATATTGTTTTTTTTTCCTTTTGGTAAAATGAATTGTGACACAAGTCTAGGCTTTGACTGTTGTTGCCAATCCTGATTCTTATCTCCAATGTTTCTTCTTCGGTTAGTAACAATTTGTTGAGCTGCGTCTTGAAAAGATGGCAGACAAGAAGATCGAAGGGGCTGATTCATCTCACATTGTCTCTTCAACAAAATCCTTGCAAAGTTCAGTAGGGCCTAATCTAATTGAAGGTACTGATGAAGATTATCGTAATAACCTTCACAAGACAGTAGCTGCGCATTTTGTGGCATCAATGCTGCAAGAACCTCCTATGAGCCTTGTATTGGCTGACAACAAAGGGTCAAAAGCAATTTGCAAGAAATTTCAGTTGAACAGAAGATTCCTAAGATTTCTGCTGGCAACCTTTTACCAAAAGTGGACAGCAATGAATTGACATGCCCATGATGTTATTCCATCTTCGTCTAGCAAAGCTAATGAATCAATGGAAGCCCAAGATGATTCAAACACAATGAAATCAAACACACAGCTAGTTGCATGTTCGAGGCATCAAAGCAGCAAGAATGCCATGTAAGTCTCACATTGACTGACAAGAAATCCGAAGATATTGTAGAGACTGTCGTGAAAAATAGCGTGAAGATGGATGGACAAAAACCGGGAAAAAAAATCACATCTTTAGAGTGCAAAAACCGCCGGGTAGCGTTCTGTACAGGGGGTGCGTGTGTGTAGTTTTGCCGGTTTTGCATCTTTTTGGATGCAAAAATGTAGATAGAGATATAGAGATTAAAAAAAAATACTGCCATCTCTGGATTTTCGTGTATCTCGATATATATAGTCGATTCGTGCATGTACTGTTAACAGGTTTTATTTATTTTTATTTATAAATATATAGAACTTTAAAAGGTTTGAACTACTATATCTATCGCTAGTATAAGAATATCTCTAGTTGGAGTCTATCTCGTAGAGGACCACCGATCTTAGCGTCCAGAATCTCCCGCCGTCTAGAGCGGCGGCCACACAGCAACAGCAACAAAGGCGATGGATCAGCAGCACGGGGAAAAGGAGGAGACCCACTCCCAAGATTCGGCTTCGGCGGCGGATCGGCGCGAAGAGACTGCGGCGGCGGAGGGCGAGGACACGTCCGTGGAATCCATGGACCAGCGCGAGGATGAGGGGTATAAAGCTGACGAATCGACGGGCATGCTCGAGGACGACGTGGTGGGCTCTGAAGAAGCCTCGGCGCCACACTTGGCGCACCCGTACTCGCTGCTGCGCGCCTGCGCCGGCTGCCTGGGCCTGCTCGGCTGTTGCGGCGGCGACCAGAAGCCGGCGGCGGCTGCCGTTGCTGCAACTGAAGCCGCCACGGCGGCGGCGAGATCGTCGCACGAAGAAGAGGCCGGCGGCGAGAAGGCGAAGGCTAACGTAAGTGGATCGATCGCCGATTGATTTGCGCGCAAAGTTACTTAATTGGTTTGCCGATCGGTAACCGATCATGTCCATTGACTAGCTCAAGTGATCAATATACATATGCATGCAGGCGCCGGCGCAGGGTTTCTACATGCAGGAGGTGATCGCCCGCGTGTGGGCGGTCGCGGTGCGGCCGCGGCCGCCGGACCACGCGAGAGAAGGGAGCGGTGGCAATGGAGGCGTACACCACTAGAGTACTAGACCGCAAGGGTTTTATCCATGCACTGGATCTGCTTTGGCTCAGGGCCGCCGCTTCTTCGCCTGCAAAATTTTTTTTGCCCGTCAGAGATCTACGGCCGTCTACGTAGCACCTTCTTGTACTTGGTACAATTATCAAATGTGCCTACGTGTGGCTCTGTAGGCTGATGTAATTTACGCAGGCTTCTCTGATGTGAATTTCAAATAAGACTATTCAGAGTAGTTATTTAGTTACGAATTTTTTAGATAACGAGTAGTATGGCTTGCAAGGAGAGAGAGAGATGAGCTGTCTTTTGGCTTTAGTAGCTCTAAAAAGCCTCTTCTAAGAGGCAATTTTTTTTTTCTTCTTGTGTTTGGTTTACTTGAGACTACTAAGTAGTCAGCAGCCTCTCCTACAAAGAACCAAACATGGTCATGTCCCTGCATTGAAGCTCATGTTCTGAATAATTATTATGATAGCACACTTCAAAGTGATGGTGCCTGAATTATGAATATGCATGGCAAAGTCTAACGTAATCAGATAGCACTGCATATGTTGCAGTTTCAGGAATAACGAATTTGTTTGGTTAGCTCATATGTAATCAGATACCGGAAGACGAAGCAGGGAGCATCAACATGCTGACGTTGACTGAAGAGCGTGATACCGGACAAGTACATGAATCACGGTGACTCGCGGCGGAGTTCTTCTTCCTCGCGGACATCGGCCACGTCCTGCACAACACGCTCTCCGGCGCCGCATTCCTGGCGATTCTCGGCTTCGAGTGCGGCGGTGACGTCGACCGCTTGGCGTCCCAGCCGCCGGCATCGTGGGCCGTGCGTGGGACTGCGGCGCGCGGCGTGTTCCGCCTCGAGGTCCCCCTCCCGCGCGCAGGACTGCGGGCTAATTAAGTGGCTGCGCGTGCCGTCCGTGCCCGGCCGGCCTGTTCCGCCCGTTCGTGGCCGGGGTGGTTAGTGTACGGCCTCGCCGGAAGCGGACGCGACGCCGCGCTGGCCGTGGAGGCGGTGGTCTCGTCCATCGTCAACATGGCGCGCGGCAGGGCGGCAGCCGTGGCAGTGGATCGGACGGAGGTGGAGGCCATGGACCCCCTCGGAGGCTCGGACCTATGGTGCATGAAGCGGCTCGATCGGCGGCGGCCATGCGGACGGCTGGGAATGGGCCAAGTCGGCCCCTGCTCGCTCCAACTACACGTGGAGCACAGGGAGGTGTGTGACTCAGCGGCCGCACGCTTAAGAGTACGTAGAGCTTAGTGTGTGTGTGTATATATACACCCTATGTAGTATACGTATGTATGCACTGATGAATATATGGATGGAACAGCTAGAATATACACTAGTTCACTAGTATGTTATATGTTCTGGCCACACTACTACAGCAACGATTTGTAAGGGCGGGTGAACACCCTCTGTAAGGGCGGTCGGTTCACCCGCCCTTATGCAAACGCTCTTACAAATCATCGATTTGTAAGGGCGGTTCCGTGACCGCCCTTATAAATAGCATTTATAAGGACGGTTGGTGATTGAACCGCTCTTACAAATGCATTTGCAAGAGCGGTTCAATCACCGACCGCCCTTACAAATGCTATTTGTAAGAGCGGCCGAATCACACCAACCGCCCTTACAAATGCATTTGTAAGAGCGGTTGAATCATCAACCGCCCTTACAAATCCATTTGCAAGAGTGGATGAATCACTAGCCGCCCTTACAAATGCTATTTGTAAGGGCGGTTCAATCAAGAACCGCCCCTACAATGGATTTTTCAACAAAAAAATAAATAATTCAAATTTAAATCTGACCATATCCATATATGCATATATATAATTTAAATTCAAATCTGACCATCACATGTACATACATATGCATCCACAAGAGCATTATGCACAAAGTAAAAAGATGGAATTAGAAAGAAGCATACTCATAATAAAACACTAAACAGTTTATATATTGTTGTTTATAGCCTTCAGCAGAGCCTTTTAGCCATCCTCACCATCTAGACTCTTATATTCTTATAAATCCAACAGCACCCTGAAAGAAGCATCATCTATCAGCCATGAAAACGAAATAATGAACTATTGAATTCAAATATATGGTTCCAAGAGTTTATATAAAGAGTAGCTGCTAACTTAAAAATCAAATAGACAGCAGCAATGCCAGTTCACACACCAAGTTGCTCCACAAGTGCCTAAGATATAAAAGTTAGTCCTAACAGCATAAAGAATAAGAACAATCTGGCGCTACCTAATCGATTCATTTGCCGAAGTAATGCATGCAAGGGCTAACTGAATTTTAGATGTTCAGCACTAAATCAAACAACATACTAGGATAGGTAACTGCTGGTGCTGCTAGCCAAAACAAAAAAAAATGGGACATAGTGCCAGCTGCGGTGATTCAATCGCCCTTACAAATGTATTTGTAAGGGCGGGTGACTAACTGAGGCCCGACACGCCACTGTAAGGGCGGTTGAAATATAAACCGCCCTTACAAATAAAATTCTAGTGTCCTTACAAATTGTTTTTTACATAGTGCCAGCTGCGCTATTTTGTGCTCTCTGCAGCGGTGTGGTTGGCACATGCATGTCCAGGGCCAGGGGAAAGCAATACCCCGACACTCCAGATGGGTGCAGTATCCCGTATCGGATATGTATTCGATACCGTTACACGACGAATACACGATGGATACGTATCCACAAAGCATCCTAAATAATAATAAGAAAATTAATTTCAGATACTTAGGCGATACATATCCATGACGTATCTCAAATAATAAAAAAATCTAGATTATGTTGTGACTTTGTAGTCGCAACACAAACACAAATCTTTACTTGATTTCTCTAAAAATAACATAACAAACTAAAGATTCTTAGTATTATATATGTGTTCAGCTTTTTGGATTTTGAAAATATAATAATGGATATGCTTGGCTTTTGGAGTGTGTACAAAATTAAAATAAGGAAACATGAGCAAAGAAATAAAGGATTACAAGTATTGACAAAATTGCTAAGCCACTACTATTTTGAGAATCTAAATATACATAATTTTTTATTTATATATTTATATTAAAAAATAGTGAAACGTATCCACGTATCATAATTTTTAAAAAATGACGTATCCACGTATCTATATCCGTCCAATACCAATACACGTATCTGTATTCATAGAAAAAGCAACGCGAGGTTTTGTACATGCATGCATGTCCAGGAGAAAGCAACGCGTACGATGGCATATACGATAGTTATCAAGCATAGTAGGATAGAGATAAGAGAGATTTATTAAGGGAAAAAAATACGATTGACTGGATTTTCTAGCCTTATTAGTATATAGCCGGTAATGCTTCTAGTATATGCATTTCATATATGAGGGTTGAATATTATACATATATGTGGAGAAGAATTCTCTATCTCCATGTCAACTTAATATTATGTTTTTTTTTCTTTACTCGTGGGTTTAAACATTATATAGCACTAGGCTCGTGCTCTGAAATCTCTACTCGCCGACTAATTAAGCCACTATTCACTGACAGATCTTGTACTGTACTATAGATGAACAGTGTTGCATGAGGGAGGAGGATCCACTACTGTTGATGAACAGTGGCTTAGTGTACCCAAAATTAAAGAAGTAATAGACTTAAATATCTATTAAAATTTCCACATATAAGTTTGAGGGTTTAGCCCATATATTAAATCCAACAGTTTTTTCGATGCGTCCCTTAAATTATGTGCTGCAGAGACTTTTTTTTTCCGACTATGTGGTGCACATGCTTGTTATTCAATTGTACTAGTAGGATGCCCCGCGCGTTGCTGCGGGTATGAAGTAGAAACGTAAGAAGTTTATAATGGTGGTCGAAACTATAAATTAGTAGATACATATATATGAATGTAGTAGGTCAATTACGGAGATTGTATCCATTGACATATATGATCTAGATTATATGAACTGGCCATCATCCAAATCTCATTTATCCGAACCCCCACCCCTACTATACTTGAGGGTCATACCTTTCCTAAAATTTAGGAGTTTTTCTTTTATACAATTATGCATGTTTCGGAGGACCATATGTAATCCATGTGATATGTAGTTTTGCTAGTTTTTTTTCTTACAAACGGGTTTTTGCTTAGAAACGGTTTAAATTATCAAAATATATCAATGTGGGGTCTTGTTTTTGAAGAGTGTATTGCGAGGAATACCATGGTGCAATTGGATTTTAATTACGATACTTGGTTTAGGTGCTACGACTTTTTTTTTTTCTATTTTAAATGAAAAGGCTAGTGAGAAATAAATGAGCCTTAGTGTAGGTAACTCCTTTGATAATATCAGCTGACATCACTTTTGAAGTTTCGACCAATCAGAAGCCAGAGAATTAATTAGTTGGGGGTAAGGATTATAGGAGTTATAGATACCTACTCAGTAAGATTTATAAGACGATTAATAAACTGAAACGACTAACTTTTTTAGAGAAAAATACTATTTTAACAATTGATAATCATATTTTATATGTTCTAGTTCCCAAATCCCCAAATCTTTTCCCCTCGTGCCTAGCGTGATTCACGAAAATTATTGTTACTAGACAGCCACTCACTCATGGAATCAAGGTCGATGGTCCACGTGGATCGGGGAGTGACATAAGCCAGCTGATAAGACAAGCCGGCTGGTTTGGTGTGAGAGAAAAATATTGTTCGAAAAACTGATAAGTCTGGCTGATAAGACAAGCGAACAGAGCGTATCCACTACGGGTTCTCTTCTACCACAGCTTCTGCACACTCGAGCCTCGAGGCCAAGCAAACACCGAAAACAACGACGCTAATCCAACACAATTCTTTCTCAAGTAGTCAGGCTCCGCTAGAGCCCATGGCCCCGGTTGTGGCGGTCACCGACGTCACCTATGGCGCTATGGCGGCCGGCGCGCTGCCGCCGGAGCCTATCATCAAGGTCAACGCCATGGAGGCACAGTGGGTGGTGGTTCCGCTGCTGCAGCATCTCCTCCTCTTCGAGGCTGACCATCTGCCGCACTTCGACGCCATCCTCCGGTCCTCCCTCGTGGCGACACTGGCCACCCATGCCTCGCTTGCCGGCAAGCTCCACTTCCTCGCGGACACCGGCGATGTCGCCGGCCACTCCACCAGCAGTGGCGACGACCGCGGTGTTAGGTTCATCACCGCGGAGTGCGACGCCGCCGTCCGGCGCCTCGCGGCGACGGGACCACGACGGCGCTCACGTTTGAGCACCTCGTTCCAGTGGCGGAACCAGGGGGCGGCAGGGGCCATGCCCCCCCCCCCCCCAAATGAATTTTTTATATACCATGTAGAAAAAATCATAAAAATCAATAAAAATTCAATATTTCATTCAAAAATTCAATAGAAAACCTATTTTTTTTTATCAAAAATTCAATGATATATCTAAAAACACCTAATTATAATATATCATATATTGCTCACCCCCCACCTATTTCAAGGTACTGGTTCCGCCACTGCTCCTTCCGGAGCTTGACATGAGCCTGCTGCCAGCGCCGGTGCTAGCCGTGCAGGCAACGCGCCTCGCGGGAGGCGGCGTGGCCCTCGGGGTCAGCGTGCACCACGCCATCACCGACGGCCGCTCGCTGTGGAGGTTCGTCGAGGCATGGGCCGCGGCGTGCCGTGGGGACACGCTGCCCGCGCCGCCCGTGTTCGATCGCTCCCGTGTCAGCCTGCTGCCAGGCCCCAGCGGCGAGAAACTGGCCTGGAGCATCCTGCGGAAGTACGCGCCAGATTTACCAGTGGTACGTGCACGTTACCCAGCGAGCACATTCATCGATCTTCTTCAAATCGATTGCTTTTACCTTTCAACTTTTTTCGTGCTTTTCGCGTCGGCGGTGCAGGGCGCGGTGCAGGACATGGTTGAGGACCCTCTCGGTTGCTGGCCCGGGTGGGAGTTCTTTAAGCTGGCCGGCGACCCAGCGCTTCGGCTTGAACGGTTGATGAAGAACGTGTCGGGGTCGCCGGGCTTCAGGGCGTACGAGGTCGCCGGCTTCGGGTGGGGAGACCGAGGCGGACGGAGCCCATCAGGATGAACCACGACGGGCAGCTGGCACTGGTGCGCGCCAGGGACGGCGACGGGGTGCAGGCGTCGGTGTCCATGCTGCAGAAGAAGCACGTGGACGCTTTCAAGTCAGAGTTCCTCAAGCTACTCAGTTGACGATGATGATGTTGCAACGTCCATGGTCCAGTATTTGAACTCTGCATTACGGTGAAGGTGAACTGCTCACTAAAGATTTGATTGTAATAACTAAATACTTTTGCAAGAACTTTTCGCAGGTCTTCTTTGCAAACCGCTTCACCTAGAAAAGCTTCTCCCCTCTTCAATGTTTCTCTTGTAGAGTCATTTTATGAGCGAGCATTTAGTAAGCCGAAGTTAAAATTCCTCGAGAAGCCAAATCACAGTGGGCTAAGGAAACTCACGGAAAGAGAGATGGATAGTGAGTGGAGGCAAAGAGGAAAGACAACAAAATTCACACGCGGTCATCTAACTTGGCAGCAGGTGCCAGTTAGATCCCTATTCTTTGAAAAAGTGATTTTTGGATCCCTTGGCTCAAGATGTTATTTAGGTCCCGAACTTTCAAAGTGATCACCGCATTTTCCTAAACCCAGCGGAGGGTGTCATCTAGGTCCCAAATATTGTAGCTAATTCAGCCCGAATTTAAAAAAAACTAATTCCAAAAATTGTATCTTTTTATAAGACCTCAAATGAAGATGATATTTATATAGAAATTGTAGCTCTCGGCGAGATCTACAACTTTCTATTTTTAAGTTTTTAATTTGAGGTCGTTAAGATGGCCAAAAAATTAAAAAAAATACAAAACTACTATGAATGAACCAAATCAACGGTTTAATTTTTTTGAGCATCTTAACAACTTCAAATTAAAAAACTCAAAACTAGAAAGTTATAGATCTCATCAAGCGCTACTACTTTTATATAGAAAGTATCTCTATTTAATAGCATATAGGAAAGATATGATTTTTTCAAGGCGACAATCGCTTGTACGCGATTAAAATTCTGCTGAAAATTTATTTAATTTTTTTTAGCATCTTAACGACCTCAAATTAAAAAACTCAAAACTAGAAAGTTGTAGATCTCATCAAGAGCTGCAATTTCTATATAAAAAATCATCTTCATTCGAGGTCTTGTAAGAAAAATGCAATTTTTGAAATATTTTACTGATTGTAGCTACATTACTCTAAAATTAGATTTTCTTTTTTAAAAAAAAAAATTAGGCCGAATTAGCTATAGCATTTAGGACCTAGATGACACTCTCGGCTAAGTTTAGAGACCTGTGGTGATCATTTTAATAGTTTGGGACCTAGATGACACCTTGAGCCAAGTTGAGGGATCCGAAAATCACTTTTTCAAAAAAACAGGGACCTAAGTGGTACCTGCTGCCAAGTTAGATGACCGTCCGTGAATTTTCCTCTCTATAGAAAGAGAAGATGTAGAGTGCATCGTAGGGGGAACGCCAGATTAGTTGAAAGTAGAGCTTTGTGTTGTGCTAGAATCAAAGGATTATTAAAAATTTTGAATCAAGGGATCAAAGGGAAGGAATATAGTAGCCAAACTTTAATAATCCACGGACCACTGGCAGTACAGCTAGGGCGCAATGGTTGGCGAGTGGCGACCCGGCGCGGGCTGCATTTTGGTCTTCTTGGGCTGTTGTAGGCCGCAGAGTGCGGACGCAAAGTTTGGGCGAGGCCTTTTCCGCCCAAACACTTTTCCTACCTGGTCGGCGTCCCTGCCTGCCTGCCTTCCTGTTGCTGTTCCTGTCTCTCTGTTGGGCGTTGGCGCCCGGTCGAGCGCATCCATAGCCATGGCGCTGCGGCGGCTCGCCCGCCACGCCCTCCACCGCACTGTGCCAGTTCCTGCACCTCCCCCGCCGCTCTTCCCCTTCCCACCCGAACTCCGAAGCCACATCCTCCTCCCACGCTTCTCCACCTCGTCGTCGTCCGACCCACCGCACTTCATGGTCGACTACCTCGTCTCCACCTGCGGCGTCTCGCCGGACAAGGCCGCGAAGGCGGCTCCGCGGTTCGCGCACCTCAGATCCCCGGACAGGCCCGACGCTGCGCTCGCCTTCCTCCGCTCGCAGGGCCTCACCCGCGCGCAGGTCAGCGCCGTCGTGACCAAGCACCCGCAGCTGCTCCTCAGCAAAGTGGACGCCACCATCGCCCCCAAGTTCCGCGCCGTGCGGTCAGTTGGCCTCACCCGCGCTGAGGCCGCGCGCCTTTTCGCGGTCTACCCGTACGCGTTCAACTGGGGCGTCCACAGCAACCTCCTCCCGCGCCTCCTGTTCTGGCTCGACCTCCTCGGCTCCACCAGGTTACTGATGAAATGTCTTGCCAAGTCGTGGCTGCTCAGGTCCAGCATCGACGGGCTCAAGGACAGCTTGTCCACACTCCGCGGCTACGGCATCCCCGAGGCGCGCCTCATCGCCGCGGTGCGGCTCAAGCCGTCGTTGATCATGCGGACGCCCGCCAGGCTCCAGGCGCTGGCCGCGCGCGTGGACGCGTGCGGGTGCCGCGCGGCTCCTGGATGTACGCGCGGGCGCTCGCGGCGTTGTGCAACGTCAACGACGCCGCATTCCGCGCCAAGATGGCCGCCGTGACGCGCGCGGCCGGGTGCACGGAGCAGGAGTTCCTCGCCATGTTCCGGCGCGCGCCGTGCTTCGTGACCATGTCCGCGGAGGTGCTGCACCGCAAGGTGGAGTTCCTGATGGACACCGTCGGGTGCGACGCGGGCTACATCGTCAGGAACCCCCGTGTTGCTGATGCTCAGCCTCAGCAAGCGGATGGAGCCACGTTGCCGTGCCATTGAGGCCTTGAAGGCCAGAGGCATGGACGTCGGCAAGAAGCGGCTGGGGGTCATCATGAGAATTTCGGAGGCCAAGTTTTTGGAGAGGTACATACTGAGGTATAGCCAGCAGGTGCCTGAAATCCTGGAGCTGTATCCTCCTGACCAACACAAGGGTAGAAGTGGTAGCGATTCGTCCACCGTTGGCAGCAGCTCGCAGTCAGAGGGTGATTGATTCACATTTCTGTTCGGACACCTCTGCAATGCGTGTTGTTTCATCAGATTTAGTGATTGGCAGGGGGCCATTGTTTTAGTTATGATTTGAGCAGAACAGAAGCTATCATTTTGTTCTGGCTTTGCCGTTATCTGCTGCTTCACATTCTGAACGGGAGCAATATTCTTCGCTGGCCAGTTTATTGCTACGCCGTCATTGTTTAGCCATCTTTATCAGACATTTGGAGATGATCCTTGTATTACTTAGGTACAGGCCGGGGCCGGTTGAATTGTTGAAATGATGCCAAGCTGGTCAGGTCAGGAGCTCACTAAGGGAACATTTGCTCAACCGGGCTGTGCGGACGATGTTCAGAGAAGAGATGATCAACAAGACACAATTCAACAGCAGAAATAACGAGATTAAGAACGCTCACCTAAAGATTTGATTGTAGTTGTAGCTATACTTCTGCAAGAACTTTTCAAGAGCTATGACGTCAATCTTTGCGATAAACATTGGAATACCAGATCTCTTTGGCAGGTCTTCTTTGCAAACCGATTCACCTAAGAAAGAGGAAAATACACCACCACCAGTACATCGATTTGGCTCAAGATATCATCTAGATCTCTAAATTTTTAAAGTGATATCTAGAGGTCCTTAAACTTGACAAAGGGTTCATGCACCCCTTAAACTTTTAAGGCGATCACCACAGGTCCCCAAACTTAGCAAAAAAAGTATCCGTCTCTCTAAACTTGGCGGAGGGTGTCATCTAAGTCCCAAGTACTATAGCTAATTCAGCACATGAATTTTAAAAAATATATATAATTTTGAGGTACTGCAGCTACAATCTATAAAATATTTCAAAAATTGTATTTTATTTATACGATCTCGGATGAAGATATATAAAAATTGAAGCTCTTGACGAGATATGTAATTTTCTAGTTTTAAGTTTTTTTTAATTTAAGATCATTTAGACGCTCAAAAGGATTAATTAAATTTTTAGCAAGATATTAATCACAGCGCTTGTTGCCTTGAAAAAATTATATCTTTCTTATATGCTATCAAATTGAGAGCTATAATTTTTCTTATACAAGCGCTAGTTTTAAATTTATTGTAGCACGACATTGTCAAATCATAGAAATATATGTTAATAATAGATTAATTAATTTATCTTGTTATGTACTGACATAATTTGTTATTAGAATATCTATCTAGGAACCACCAATAGTTTAAGTATCTAACCTGTATGTGTTTAATTGGAGTATCTATCCGGAAACCACTAATAGTTTAAGTACTTAGTTGTTATGTTTTTTAGTTGAAGTACTCATCTAGTAACCAAATTAATAGTTTAAGTACCTACGATTGTAATTTACTCTAAAAATTATCTTCATCTGAAATCGTATGAAAAAGATACAATTTTTGGAATATTATATAGGTTGTAGCTACAATATCTCAAAATTACATTTTATTTTTTAAAAATTCTGTGCTAAATTAGCTACAGTACTAGGAACCTAGATGGCACCTTCTGTTAAGTTTAAGGACTTGGATGATACTCTTTCAAATTTAGAGACTTGTGGTGATCGTCTTAAAAGTTTAGGAATCTAAATGACACTCTTTATCAAGTTTAGCGACTTCTAGATATCACTTTGAAAGTTCAGAAATCTAGATGACATCTTAAACTAAGTTGACGGACCGGTGGTGTATTTTCCTCCCTAAGAAACTACAGAAGCCATTTAAGCCACATACTAGATAGCTTCACCTCTCTAGTAAAAGGAAAAGCTTCTTCGCTCTTCAGTGTTTCTCTTGTAGAGTCGTTTTATGAGCTAGCATTTGGCAAGCCAAAGTTAAAATTCCTCGAGAAGCCAAAGTCACACAGGGTCAAGGCAACTCACGGAAAGAGATAACGGATAGGAGTGCATCCTAGGGGGACGCCAGATTAGTTGAAAGTAGCCCTGCTTGAATCTGCAGCCTGCCTCCCTGTTGCCGTCCCTGTCTCTCTGTCTGTTGGTGTTGGGCGTTGGCGCCCGGTCGAGCGCATCCATGGCGCTGCGGCGGCTCGCCCGCCACGCCCTCCACCGCACTGTGCCCGTTCCTGCACCTCCCCCGCCGCTAGTCCCCTTCCCACCCGAACTCCGAAGCCACATCCTCCTCCTGCGCTTCTCCACCTCCTCGTCGTCCGACCCACCGCACTTCATGGTCGACTACCTCGTCCACCGTTGGCAGCAGCTCCCAGCCAGAGGGTGATTGATTCACATTTCTGTTCGGACACCTCTGCATTGCGTGTTGTTTCATCAGATTTAGAGATTGACGGGGCCATTGTTTTAAACATGATTTGAGCAGAACAGAAGCTTATATGTAACCAACAGACTGACCCTGTCTCGATTCATCATCTGATGCTGTTCGGACTTCGGACACCTCTTTTGAAGCGTATCATTTTGTTCTGGCTTTGCTGTTATCTGCTGCTTCGCATTCTGAACGGGAGCAATATTCTTCGCTGGCCAGTTTATTGCTATGCCGTCATTGTTTCGCCATCCTTATCATCACTTGAGACATTTGGAGATGATCCTTGTATTACTTAGGCACAGGCCGGGGAACTGGAAATTTTGCTCAACCGTGCTGTGCGGACGATGTTCAGAGAAGAGACGATCAACAAGACACAATTCAACAGCAGAAATAAAGAGATTAAGAACGCTCACAATCAGCTAGATTCTCGTGACCAAAACACTGTTGCGGTACGTACGGCGGGGTTAGACACTAGCAGAATAGGTCAGCTAACACAACACATCAGCATGCTAAGTCTTCACTACTATCCAGGACGATCAACTACATGAAGCATGAAAGATCGACAGATCCTAACAGGGAGTACATCAGGCATGAAAGATCCACGGATCCTAACAGGTAATGTGGAAGGTCAAACTATCCGACTCCAACCTATACGGAGTAGTGTACAATGTCTTCGCTGCTTAGTGCTGACCCCTGACTGTCCAGTTGCATCTGTCCACAGCGAAATAACTAGTGCATGGCATCCACCTGGTGATGAGCTCACTAGGCTACTAGCAGTAGATGCCAGTTCAAAACGCACCGAATTTCACCGATGAATTGCCACCCTTCTGGGACCACAACCTTTGCTGTGTTTGGTAGTCAACACTGAACAGGGAAGGGAGGAAAGTACTATGGTCTACTTGGCTGCATACCAATTCTGTGCACACTTGGCATCAACAGCAAGGTCGACCTTCAGGATATTGGTGCCGTAGAAGGGCTTAGACATGCACTCAACCACTATGGACTTGGCCAGCTCCGCAGACTCTGAAGGCCCTTCAAGTATCACTTCATCATGCACCTGAAAGATGGAACTGTCAGCTGTGCTAGGTCTAAAGTTATGTTGCATATATAGATTAAAAAAAAAGGCTAGAAACTAGAATAGTATTCTGCAAAAAAATTCTGCAAGCATCAATTGTGTCCATTTTAACTTGGAATACGGAATACCAGATGTCAAGTACACAAGTTACAGGAGTCCTTAAAAAGCCCTTCACAGTTTCAGGGAAAACAATGTATGCCGACATTTAAGCAGTGAACAGGCCTAAGCCTAACTTTATGCATAAACTACCTGCAAAAGTAGCGTCCAGCCAAGCTCCTTGAGACGAGTATTTCTGTCTATCTCAAGCATTGCACACATAGCAACATCAGCTGCACTGCCCTGTGGTGTTCAAAGAAAAATAATTTCAGCACAAAACTAATTTCAGCAACTGAGTTGCAATAGACAGTAATCACCTGTACAGGAGCATTGATAGCAGCACGCTCAATGTGACCCCTTTGGCCAGAAGTTGCATGAGCCATATTTGGAAAACGGCGTGATCGCCCAAGCAAAGTATAAACTTCATGCTTCTCATGTGCTAGCTGTTTCTGTTTCATTTGCCAGGCCAGAACCTCCTTTCTATCGCTATACCAGAGTTTCAGTGTATCTTTTGCTTCCTTAACAGAAACCTGACAAGAAAGGAAGGGTTACAAGAAGCAATGAAGGCTACATTTCTTGTAAACATGGCTACTCAGCAAGTGTGTTGTTTTCAGGTTTCTAGCTGACAGGCACAAACCCAGTAATCCAAAGCTCAGGCTCACGTGTAATGCACACTAAAGTTGAATTGCTGCTTAATTTAGAGCTATGCTTGTTTGACAAGTTTGTACCTTCCAATCACGAGCAAGCCCATGGGGCGTTTTCCCATATGCAATGGAGAAATTTAGCATCTTAGCTTTCCTCCTCTCAGCGCCAAAAGCATCCTACATCACAAGAAAAGCATTAGAGTCCATTTTGTTTCACACACGCCATGTATATTATCATGCTAATAATACTTTCTAGATCCATATTCATAATTAACTCCAGTGTACAAGTTCTCGACCAGACGACATGGAAGGTAAAAGGAAAAAGGAAAGCAAACTGTGTGCACCGAAGTGCAGTACAAAAGCTAATAACCTAGTAGCACTGAACATGATTTTAACAATTAGAAGGAATCAACATAATTTTCAGAAACACCAATAAAGCTAGCATTACCTTCAACAACGGCACAGGAGGTTTCTCTTGACCGGGTTGAGGATGCCACTCAAGAATTACTTTCTCTTCCTCAACAGCCTCACGAATATGCTGATACATGTTCATGGCTGTCCTGGAATGGAAGTCACCGCCAGCTCTGAAAGCATCTAACATGCTTTTACAATCAGCAAGATGTGCCAAGATCCTGAGTTCCAGCTACACACAAAACAAGTTTGTCTTTTTACTTGAAACTGGTATCACAAGCATACAAATATTCAAAAACTCTATGCACACAAGCATACCTGACCATAATCAGCAACAATAAGAGTGTTCCCTGGAGCTGCAACAAAAGCTTGGCGGATTTTATACCTATCCTTTTCAAGCGCAGGTTGGTTCTGTCATGGTGCAATTCACATCACAGGTTCAACAAATTATTTGATGTTGGTAACACAGTACTAGAATATTTAAAGCAGCCAGCTCACAAATTGCAAAACATGACAAAACAACCTGGCTACCTATTTTGGCAGAAACAACAGAACTTATTTTAATACTTAATACCAGTACCAGTTCTTCATTTAAGTTCATCCAGTCCACACATATTAAGAATATAGAACTTGCCAATCTAACTGCTGCATACATTTGGGTAACAGATTATTATCTATTTGTACAAACCTATCATCTATTGTTTTGTAAGTATCACGCTGCCTATTTCGAGCTAGGGCCCAAGATTCAAACTTCCTGTTGGTCCTTTTCTGAATGCTCCAATATGTAAAAGACAGACCAAATCCTAATAGTTCTTGGCCTCTAGAATGTCATTTCATACTGCAAAACTCGTGCAGATTCCCTAAGATCATAAATGCCAACCTGTAAATTTGGTGCCCTTGCCGATAAACGCCCTGTTTCTGTATTGATATTTAAGGAACAGTGGATCCGCCCTTCCTTACATGATATATGATTTCCCTGCCAAGGGAACAAAAGGATATATAATAATATAAATAGGATAAAGATACAGATAGATAACTAAGACTAAACTGATTGCTCACATAGCCATGTGTACAACAATGACTGCTGCAATGCAATCTACATTACAGTAGGTAGAGCCAGCTCACCTGTAGAGGAAGAATGAAGTTGGATATCAATGAGTCAATAGAACATATCTCACACAAAGCTGCAATGGCATGGCATGCTTCTTTTCCTTCCTTTCCTCCTCCAAATGCATCATATGCAGTTCCATAAGAAGAGGTGTCTTCTAGATCACAATTGGAAATTTCAGAATGACTACCACATTCATCATCATTTTCATCATCTGTTGAGTAAACAAGATCTGATGGAACCTTCCCAGCCAAATTTCTCAATGCATCCCCACTAACTGAAGGCCAGCCACTTGCAGTAAATATATCAGTTTTCAGGTCTTCTACAATGCTGAAAAGTTCAATTGTGCGATACTTTGGAACCTTCTTGCCTTCTGAAACTGCAGTTTCATCGTTAGGCACTTTAATAGCTTTACTCTTCGGCAAAAACTCACCAGGTTTGCATCTGTACGAAGATTAAAAACATCAAAATTTCTATCAATTGCGTGCAAGAAATATCTAGGACACAAACTTAAACATACATTGACTAAAGTTTTTTTTTCTTTTGTTTTGTATTTAATAGACATACAAGAACCTTTGCTCTCCAAGTGACAGATGGATGATGAAGAATACACAAAATCTGGATACCGAAAAAGGAACTTTGAAGAAAGAATATATGATGGTGAGGGTCATACCTGTTCTCTATACCACCGAAGAAGAGCTGTCGAATCTGAGTATCACTATTAACATTCATGTATTTTGCATCAGGGCAATACTTAGATGCCCACTTCCGAAATTTATCTGCAGCCAATTTGCGCTGTGCAACAGCAACCTTTTCAATCTCTGAAAGGTAAGCACGGTCAACAAGCATTCCAGCTGTTTCCATTTTTACAAGAATAGCACCGAAAGGACGCCAATACTCCTCATAGAAATCGTACATTGAACCTCTGGGGCAACCGTCAAAAGTCAGGGCTTCCTTTCAAGCTTGCTTTTCAAGCTTTCATAAAGCCTCAAGGTACTCATGGAATCTAATGAAGAATAGCAGATCAACATTTCTCTGTCTTCTCTTTGTAAAATTTCAACAGGCTCGATTGCGGTAATCTTCCCTTCTGACCCATCCTTCTTTATCTTTTTCCTACCAAAGATGGTTTTCATTGATATCTTCCCAAGCTTTCGCAATTCCTTTGAGACAACACCCATGACCCTATGATCATTTGTAAGTCCCTCAAGAGAATATCCTCCATCTGTTTTTCTTGAAGAATCCCAAAGCCGTGCAAGATGCATTGTATCAGCATGAAACCCAGCAACTTTAATTCCATAGTTCTCTATGACATGACTATCAAAACTATAGTTGTGCCAAACCTACATAAGAAAAATAAGAAATACTTGCTTAAGATTCAAACGATAAGACAACGGAGGTAGATGTTTTATCCTATTCCTATACATTCCATAAATAGCAGTTTGACTAGTGATGGCAAACAAAAAAAAAAAGTGTAAAGCCAGTGAAAAAGATAACTCAGCATGCAACACATAGTAAAAGTTGTAGGCATGAGTTTAGACTTTGTGATATATTGTTTACTTCCTTGAAAAATTGCAATGATTTCCATTTATACGGCAATAGGCATATACAACTGACAGAACAGAACAGATGCCAATTCTCCAAACAAAAGAACATGGAAATAAGCTGCATCTCACCTTCCTGATTGATGAATCCTCAAAAAATGGGGCAAACTCCATGAGTACATCTGGTCCACCATCCAACACATCCACCCAAATGCATGTCTTGCCATTTCCAAAATCAGCTTCAGCACCTTTACTGCCAGAGTAGATGCTAAAGCATGTGACCTTTCCATGGCCAACTGGTGTCTCTTGTTTAACATCAATATTATCTACCTGCATAGCATTGAATTCTCCTGAATTATAACATCAAACAGTCGATACGTGTTCAAAAGGGAACAAAGTTTCCCAACATATAACTCGATTGGCCAGTAATAGGGATGCAAGTCCCTTTTTTTTGGTGGGGGGTGGGGTCATTGGACCAACCCAAAAGCTACTAAAATGACACGTAATTTCATTAATGTATTAGGGAAAGAAATGGACCAAAACAGCATGCTATGTAATTAATTAGCTGAGCCAAAAAACACCATTGGGTACCCGTGTGCATCCCTACCCAGTACATACCCTTGAACCAACAAAATGGATGATTGGTATCTACTATTCTACTTGCCACTCAAGATACATGACAATAGTGATAACTTTTCCCCTCATTTTTCATGGATGTCATAGTGAACAAAAAAGGAACAGGTAGGCATAAATGGTGCATAATGAACAGAAGTTGCAGAAAGCAGACACTGGAATAAAAATGGGTGTGTATCTAGTCATATGTTGAACCCTGATTAATGAATGCTAAAGGGGGAGTATATACTACCTGATTGAATATGTCAATATTAGATTTAGGCAACAAGCCATGATCGATGTAAACAAACATAATTACATTAAGCATTTTACATAGATGTTTGAACAATCGCAAAAGGCTTTAATGCCTCACCTCTGTGTCACATGCATGGATATAACTTCTGTACTTTGTAGTAAGCAGTTGAACAGCACTCCTAGCCGACATGACATTGTCAACCACCAGAATTTTGTCATAGATGGTAGCAAGTGCCTTCCGCGCATCTATAGACTCCTGGGATAAAGGCGCTCTAGGTGGAGAAGGTTGTCCTGTCTCCTCGGGTGAGCATTCAATCACATCCTTAGCATAACTATCTGTAACATTTTCATCAGATGGCAAGCTTGTTTCAACTTCAGAGATTTTCGGAAGAGGAGACTGAAACTTGGGACCATTAGACCAACGAGCCTCCACTTCAGATTCCTTAGGCCTCTTCACTGATTTAGTGTCATCGTTAACAACACTGGTCAGTGCTGTCACAGCAACTGCGGCACGATTAATCTCATGATGCTTTGCCAATTCCGTGTTGGCATGCCTATTCGCAAGAGAATTTGGTGCCATTCTTTGCCTCACACTGTGCAATAAAGATTGGTTGGAGCTCTTGAAATCTTCCAAGGGTTCATGATGGAAAATACCCGACCCTAGATGAGTGGAACTATTAGCATTGCTGGCTTTGCTTAAGGATAACCTCCTGGTCTCGTCAGCCCATTCTTGTGCACCGCTACTTTGCACATTAAAGTTGACACATACTGGAAGCTTAAGAGCCCGGTTGTCTTGAAATCCAAGGACTGAGCTATGGGAGTACTCCTGCCTGGCAATCAGCCATTGGAGAAGTCAGAGGCGAAACACCAAAGTGATGGACACTTTTAATGGCTATGTACTATTAGGCTAATAATAGGTAGGATATTCTGGACGATATTCAGCAAAAACACCACCACCAGAAGCAAGAGCTCTGTCCTGCGGGCTATGGATGCAGAGCAAAATTACAGAACAGACAATATTAGGCTCACTCATCCAGCCCCCTCGCCCAAATGGTTCATAGATAGATATTATTAGCACCAATCCAGAACACGACACACAAGGTTCCCAAAACACGACAGCAATCACCAGAATATGAACACAGCATCGAGCTAACCAAAGAGCGTAGGCCAGTTGGCGTGCAAACCTCCATCTAATCAAATGTTCTATCACCAACGCCGCTACGACCTAATCACGCAGCACCACAAGCTCCAAGGCTACGGGAACGAACGTTGGACGGCTAAACAGTAAGGGGGCATTACCTTCTGGCGCCAGTGAACGGCGACATCATGGAGCGGCCGCGGCGGCGGGAGCGGAAGGGCGAGGGCGCCCAGGGAGGCGCGGAGCACGGGCACCGCCGGAGCAGCGGGGGCGCCGGTGCGGGCGCCGCCCCGGCCATCGCCATGGACCCCACGAGCCGCCTCAGCCTCCCGCCCCCTCCCCCGACTCCCCCGCAGCCGCAGCCGAGGCCCGCAGGGCGCCGTCTTGGACCACACCGCGCGCGGCGCGGGCGGGCGAGGCGAGGCACACACGTCTAGGGTTGAGAGCGGGTGGCGCTGGGCGCGGGCATTCGGCGGCCTCCGGGAGGCGAATGGAGCGAAGCGGGAAGCGGCGGCGGGAGGAGGAGGAGGCAGCGGGCCAGCTGGGCGCCGCGGACTTGAGGAAGGGATATAGGGAGAGGCAGGGTTTACGCCAGCAGCACCAACGGTGGAATCCGGAATCGTATCTGTGCCTCCTCCGCCTCTCGTGTTCGCGGCTGCCAAGCGGGGACAGGGACCGGAATACGGGGGCAGCATAGGCGTTGGTTGTGTCCCTGCTACGCGCACACCATGGCCGCCACCAGCGTGTCTGGAATTTCTTTTTTGTGTGTGTTGTTTCTCTTAGTGTGTGTACTACTCGTCGATGTGGGCGTTATGGTTGTTTATTAGTGGGGTTTAGTGGATGATTGTGAGAGCTTTAATTTAATTAGGTTGGTAGACCTCCTAATCGTGGAAGATGGTGCGTTTTGTTTGATAGTATCGATTTGATGGTCACATGCGTTAGTTGAAAGGTCAGTTCCCATTCTTTTTAGGTACTCCCTTCATTTTTATTTAAATGTCACATTAGCTTTGTCTGAGTCAATCTTTAACCATTTATTTTTTTTAAAAAAAATCTAGATAGTTTCAGAAAAAAATATATAGATTAAGATTATGGAAGTACTGTATTTCTTATTGTGAATCTAAAGATATAAAACATATGTCATGAGTTCATATAATTTATTTGAAATTGATGGTCAAAACATAAATGTTTGACTTAGGACAAAGCTAGTACAGCATGTAAACAAAAATAGAGAAACTACACCAATACTCCACCCCACAAAAAATCATTATAGGTTTTGTAGCATAAATTAAGTGTCAAGCGGAATAATTTAGATACCCCTCAAAAGTATTAGCAAATGTCCCTCAATAGCATCTATTTTATGAGATAAATTTTGGATTATATAAAACCTTTCTTTATGTGATGAAAGAAGTACAAATTCGTGAAAAATTCTAGAGGTTGTATGCTATCCTACTACTAAAAAGACTCAAATGTTATCGTCACCGCTTAACTAATCGCTCCGCCCCTAAACTAATCACCGCGGGCCTTCCTTCACGCGCGGCGCCCGCGCAACCGTCGCATGCCCACGATCCTCCCCCATCTTCTCCATGTGCCGCTTGCACAGCCACACCCTCAAGCCCCGCACCTTCCAGGCCAGCAGGCACCGCCGCCAAATCCTCCACCGCTGGGTGGCCGCAGTCGCCGCCGTCATGGCCAACACCGCGCCGACGCCAGGGAGGCCGAGGTGTCCGAGCTCGCGTCCGCCGCGCACCACGTGCCCTTGGCAGTTGCCGGCGCTCCCCACGCTCGCCCACCCAACCGCGGCTGTCGCCGTCGAGGCGCTCCCCGCGCTCGCCGCCGTCCCGCTCACTGCCCTCGCTCAAGCTGGGGATCGGCCGCGTCTCCGCCGTCACCGTCGTGTGCGTCGCGGGCGCCGTTGTGCCGCCAGACCCCTACTGCTCCGTGGCCACTGCCGTACGCCGTGCTCTCGTCGACGCCACCGGAACCCACGGCGCCAGGAGCTGAAGTCACCTCCCAAGCCGCCGGCGCCGCACGCCAGGCCCTTGGGTCTTCGTCAGATCATCGTCGACCATCCAATGGTATGCCCACCCCTTCGCCTGTGATCTGCTTTGATCTGAATTTCCTATCTCTTATGCTGCCCATCCTCTTCTTTTGCCTAAATACTGTGTGAAATCTGTTTGGGGTTTGATTGATCCGATTGCTGGTGGAATCGATCTTTGAATAAATATTGATCTGGTGCTACGGCTGCTGTTTCTTTCATACTGCATTTAGAATGGTCCATAGCTAGGCGTTGACAATGGATTAGGCATTCATACCTTTTCAGCTGCTACAATTTGGGAATTAGATATCGTTTTACATTACATGTATGGATTGCATCATGTGTTGTTAAATAGGAAGAGGTATTAGAATACAACAGATCTTAATTGATTTCACCCATCCCAAGTCACTTCCTCTGCCAAGTGACTTTGATGCAGCTCATACATACTAATGCTGATCGGCTCTGTACATGTCCAGTGAAGGTAAATGCATTGTTTCACTTTGCTACTATCAGTGCCAACTGCCAATGCAACATACCATTTTGTGATCTGAACTGATTATCATCTGTACTTACATATCCCTTTCAGGGTAGTTTCAGTTTTCATATAGAAATTTCAGTTGTGCTCTAGATTTGTTATTTTTTTCCCCTGAAGGGAGGAAGTGTGGTATTTTCCAGAACTGGTCAGCTTATCCTTATGAATTGTCAGGCTCTACTTTATTCACCATATAGGACTGCATCCCATCAAGGTTCAGGCAAATCCTTGTGAACTGTCAGGTTCCTACTGAACTTACCTGATCATTCATGCAATTCCGTGTGCTTTGTTCTGCTTTGCTGCCTACTATTTTTATCCCTACATGGCTAACACTGGGAGACAAGACTAACACTGCTAATGAAGGTAATATACATGGTGTCAAATATTACATGGCATTTACTATGTTTATGTTAACTTATATTAAATCAAAATAAACTGCAGTCGATGCTAAAAAAACGAAAGAGGGAACAAGATAGAGCTCGATGGCATCAAAAAAAGGATGCAATGTTCATTGTGATCCAGTTTCAGCTTGTATGTTAACTTCCATCTCAGTGTGCAAGGCCTAGAATGAACACCAGATAGATAGCAAAGTTTCCCTATGATAACATCAATCCATGAGATCGTCAATGTTCATTGTGATCCATTATTCTTCCTTTCTACATGTATTCGTATTTTCTAGACATTGTTCCAACAATTTCATTAATCGAATGCACAAGTCATGTCTGAATTTTTTAAGCATTTCTGCATCACATAAACCGCTAAGTTTGCCCTTACAATTGCCGATTCATTTGGTTCCCAGTGACCTCTTTGATTTTTAGAGATACATCAAATGGTTGTTCCTACAGATTAAATCCATGAATAATTACTAACTTTTCTCCCTCTAAAATGTTATATGAATCTAAGCATTTGATCTGGTTTGATAGAACATGTTTGGAACATTACCTATAAAATATCCTGCAAGCTTGTGCTTTTGTGGATATAAGGATTTTGGATTATTGTTATACACTTATACAATTATAAGCATAATAGTCCTATCTATTCTTGGAGCTACCCAATTCTGTGCCTCCAACTAAAAATACAGTCCAATAATTTTCTTGTCTATTCAGTTATCAACGCAGGGCATGTATCTAATTGTAGCTTTCTTGCACTTTGAGCTGCTTTTATTTTTAGTTGCTTTGCAGGACAATAGCCTCTACTTTTCTGTTGTTACTGCCATTTCTGTATCAATGTACTCTACAGTTAGCTTTGAAAGGAAGCTGCTTTCAGATTTATGCTTTTGGTTTATTCAATTCACTAGCAAAATACTCTCATGAGCATTCATTTCATTAAGAACAAAATATGAGTAAGTCATCTGAGGTTCATGACCTGTCTTCTTAAATACCAGTTAGCTGTCTGATTAGCGACTGCAAAACTATGGATGATATGAACTAAAAGTTGTTGCATATGGCATTTTGAGGCAAGGTATAGAGAGAATTTTTATTGTTTGCCTACTTAAATATACCAGTTTAGTATTTGTTAGTTCTTTCTCATTTGTTACAGAGACAAAACATTTGATCTCTTATCTACTTAATTTCTATTTGTTCTATATAAATGGGGTTAGTATATGTTTTTGCATATTCAATTCACTCTAGGATTTCAAGTTCTATACAAATGGGATTGGTATAGTGTTCTTGCATATTTCTTTTATTGATTTTACATTTAGGAAAGAAGCTCACTGCAAATAGAATTGTGAGACAAGAGTTAGGTTGTTTATGTGCCATGTGCTTTCTTGTTATTATTTCCTCTACTCTTAATTCAGAGCTAGGGTGGGTGTTGTTATGCTGAACCAATCAAGCTCCTGAATGAGGGGACCCTAAAGGGAACTTCTTTCGACAATCACAAGCCAACTCACTGACCCGCCTGCTGTGAACAAGCTGAACATGAAGAAGTAGCTGTAAAGTGCTATTTATTTAGTCACCTTGTTACTTAATCACATTGTATTATCTTTGTACATGGTTACCATGATCAAATTTACATGCAAAAACTTCTCTATATATAGGTACAATCATATTGGAGTATCTTTGTATCAGATAACAAAGTTATACATGCTTAATTATGCTCTAAATTTAAAGAAGGGTAGTGCCTTTCCTGTATTTATACAAACAAATTGTAAATATAAAACAGAAAAAGGGCGTTAGTCAGAATACACTTATTGCACCAAAAGGACCACCAAAATTTTAACGAAGTGTTTTTGATTGAGATACAAATATCCCGTTGCAACGTACGGGCACTCAGCTAGTGCTATCTTGAAACCGCAAACACATATTCATCACTATGTGTGGGTAAAACATCCAAGAGACCGAGAACAAGCAGTGTTAGTGTTCACTATGTGTGGGTAAAACATCCAAGAGACCGAGAACAAGCAGCGTTAGTGTGGGAAAAAAGCTACATGTCAGACACATGACCCTGCAGAGCTTTAGGATCTTAATAGAGCTGAATATATGTAGCCTCGAAAAGTCCTAGATCTAGAATTGTAGGAATGTCAAGTGTGTTTACATGACTCATTTCGTTTGTAGTTAAGATTAAAAATATTAAATTGCTTTACTTTAGTGTATAAACTACAGATCCAATATAGGGCCTTGTTCTCTTTGTAAATTTTTTCAACCCGAACATTTATATTTGACAAATATTGTCCAATCATGAACCAACTAGGCTTGAAAGATTCATCTCGTAATTTACAACCAAACTGTGTAATTACTTTTTTTACTACTTACTCCATCCTAAATTATAAGACGTTTGACTTTTTTTGGCTTCAAGTTTGACCATTCGTCTTATTCAAAATAATTGTACAAATATGGTCAAATTTAAGTTATTTTGAAGAACTTCTATTAATAAAGCAAGTCACGATAAAAAAAAAGTGATATTATGTAAAATTTTTTGAATAAGACGAAATGGTCAAACTTGGCTCAAAAAAAAGTCAAACGTCTTATAATTTGAGATGGAGGGAGAACATTTAATGTTTCATGCATGCGAATAAAAAATAATATGATGGAGAGAGAGTGAATTAGGGGGAAAGTGAACAAGGCCTAGATCTTGAAGCTAGAGTTGTGGAAATCGGGATATATATACGGAGCCAGGAGGTACGTATGAAGCAATATCATACTAAGTTTCTGACAGATAATAAAGCAAAAAAAAAATCATTCGCTTTAGGGATGGCAAAAGCCAAAAGGAATGCATACGTGTATCTTTTGCGTACCCCTTACAGATCCACATTTGTACGTTTTCTGGCAGCTATTCGCTTGTAAAAGTAGGTACGCTTAGTTTTGTCACGAAACTGGCAGCTATTCGCCTGTAAAAGTAGGTATAGCTTTTAGGCACCCCAAATGAACAAGAAGAAATCCTCGTACGTACACCACCATCAGGGATTCAGGGTGCTTTCAAACTACTTTGTCAAGCCATACGTCTCTTTCTCTTTCCCCCATCCACACGGCCACACCCACTCACCACAAATAATGTCATCCAATCTTGGAAAACCATTAGATAGACACATGGATGGCATGCTGCCTGCATCAAAGATTTTACTTAAATTAGCAAAGAAGCCTCGTACATCTACCAAAGAAGATCGAACACACTCAATTTTCTTAGCGTGTCTCAAAGACAATGTCCTGCTGTTTTCATGCACCCTACAGCATAAATACAACAGCCATCGGACACCTCCCCAAAAATGACTCAACATCAGGATCTCTCCTCCACAGCACACATAGTACTAAACTAGCTAGCTAGCACTAGGTAACGACTCATCGCCCATTTACAAAGAAGTCTTTCCAACTCTCATAAATCAAGGTTCAAGTGCTATAGCTAGCTGCTTATTAGCAGGTCATCGATCATCATCTCCGATCCATCGATCGATGGGCATCGTCACGGTCAGCTGGATGGCACCGGGTAGCACTTGCCCCTGCACATGCAGCGGTACACCATGGGGCACGGCAGCGGCTCGGCCGCGGAGCACTTGAAGCTGACCATGACGCGGCTGCACGGCGAGCACGCCCCGCACGCGTGCGAGCAGTCCGGGAGGCTCGACCCCGTCGCGCGCACCACCTCCTCCCGCAGCGCCAGGTCGTCGTCGTCCTCCTTATCGCCGCCGCTGCTCCTCCTCCCCCCCTGCAGCTGCTGTGCAGCTGACGGCGGCGCAGCTACGACCATCTCCGCCGTCGTTGATCCATGCGCCGGTTCGTTGGCCCCAGCAGCTGTTCAAACGAAGAACTCGATCGATCGATAATGCGTATCTGGAAGAGACGTTATTCATGCATGGATCCCGTATCATGCATGCTTGCAGTAGCTGCACTTACCAGGAGCTGGTCTGATGCCATCACTGACGGCGGCGAGCAGCAGCACCACCGTCAGGGCAAGAAGGACGACGCCGCCTGCGTGCCTCCCCATCAGCAGCCCGAAAAGACCGCGTACGACGAGCTCGATCGGCGCGCTTGGCAGTGTTGGCTGCCGAGACGTCCTCGCGGCGTGTGGGGGCGGCGGAGCACTGAGAGCAAGCAAGAGGTTGGAAGGCTTTATGGGAATTGGGAAGGACAGAGAACTGGAGAAGCAGTTGCTCTTTTGTTGTGCGAGGCGAAGGCTAGCTAGCTGCACTTGCGCACGTACGTCGTCGCATATATATATAGCCGCAGCTAGCCCGCATGGCCGCATGACGATTGACGACACCGAGCTCGCGAGGCAGCAGCAGCAGCCAGCGCGCGCCGGCGCGCGGCCATTGATGAGCGGCGCAGCGGCTGCGCGGGGGACCTTTCATTGTGCGTCACATGATCCTCGGCCCCTCACATGGATTCAATGACAACCCCTGCCGCGCCCGCCCACCGCTGCTGGACTGGAGCCTCGCGCGCAGGGCAGGCACGCAGCTCCAACCGGGGGGCGGGGCGAGACGCGACTCGGCCATTCAAGTCCGGGCCCGGGCTCCACTCGCTGCTGGAAGAACGAAGAGGACAGATGCGCGCAGGGGGTCATCAGTGTGGGCGCGCGCGCGCGCGTGCACGGCAACACGAGCCGCGGGGCCGATCGCGACGGGGAAACGGCAAAGGCACTTGACGCGCGCCTGCCTGCCTGCCTGCCTGCGGTGTCTTTGAATGGCGGGTTGCGCGGAGGGCACTCTGCCTGGCACTGTCTGGCCTGCACGCGGCTGCAGCTCCGAGCGCGACCGCGACTGCGAGGGCGTCAAGGGATTCGTGAACCCGAGCCCGGCGAGCGGTGACTGGCCGGACTGCCGCAGTCGCGGTGGCCTGCGGCGCGGCGGCTTTGAATGAAGCCGCCCATTTACTCCGCTCAGTGTTTCGTGATTCCACCTACAGTGGCAGCGGCCAAGAGTTCAGCCGTTTCCGCATGAGCTGAGCTCTCTGCGCCTCTGCCTGCCTGCCTGCCTACCGCGCTGCTCACGCGCGCTGGGAGCTGAACTGCGCGCAAACTCTCTGAACTTGTCCGTGCTAGCTTCACGTAGGAGTACACTCCCTGCGTCGCTGGATAAAAGCTACTAGGAGGAGTGGAATCCGATAGGCGCGGCATGGTCCCGGCCTGTGTTGCTGGGAAGTGGGAAGTGAAGTGGACAGATTGAACATTGCATTGATGCCCCGTGCCAGCGACGGCACTGCTTTGTGATTGGTTAGTGGTCGTGGAGAACGAGAATCTATAACACCTCTGTTGTTCGCATAGATGAAGAAAGAAAGAAAAATAAACAGAATATACTAGAGCACCTGAACATTGCATTGTTTATTATGCCCTTTTACCCCGCAAATCTGACTGTAACCGAGGAGCAAATCTATGCAAACCACCCGTTCGGCTGGCAAATTTTCTCAGAATCTTGGCAAAGGTAATAGTCTAGTGATCTATACGAATATAAAGAATAAATGATCACTACAACCACCAACGGATCCGTGGCGCAATGGTAGCGCGTCTGACTCCAGATCAGAAGGTTGCGTGTTCGATTCACGTCGGGTTCAATACCCGGATCCAAACGGATTTCTTTTTTATTTTTCCTTGACTTTTTTCGCTGTTTGCACGTCACCTCTCTGTTTTCTTCACTTTAATTTTGATTTTGATTTGATTCCTGGTGTACTACGAGGTGGCAATGGTTGCACAAACAGATGTACGACGCCGGTCGTCATCACACAACATAAAGAAAATTCCTAGTTTGCCATTCGCACAGCCTATGCCTCCTGAGATTTGGCTCTACTCGGTGAGCTGGCCAGCTGCGCCACATGCTACTGCTCAACTTATTTGATATGTTTATTAGCCAATACTATCATAAATAATATAGTCGAAAATGGAGCGGATGATATCAAAACTTTTGTATACTGATATTGGTAGGATATAATTTTTTTGAGTGGCACGTATAGAAGTTTCATAAAACTCACTCAAGCCGATGTATCTGTGCAGTTGAGGCAAGAAAGCTCTCCTGAAACTCCAAATGACGATGAAACGAAGCAATAGGAAGCTGTCACTGTGACAACTGACAAATG